>PVJA010038661.1:0-19641 GCA_004027025.1 Myocastor coypus
GGGAACGCAGAGGCGGGGCAGAGGGGCGCAGGGGCTTACCCGCGGCGGGTGCGCAGGCTCAGCTCCCAGCGGTGGGGTTTGGGCTCTTACACATATTTTTTTAATCAAAAGGAAGACTTTCACTTTCCTGGTATTTTATTTGTGCCTAGATCTTAGTGATCCCACTCGCATATCACATGTCCCATCACATAGGCACTTTGCTCTTTCCACATGTTGCCATGAATGTCCCCCAAAATCCTGGAACAAGGAGCAGAACCAAAATTTGAAATCTGTCAATAACAAGTCATTAGATAAATAAAGGCAACAAGGAAAATGGCAGAGCTGGCAGACATCTGACAGAAAGGACTCTTCCTAGCAACATCACAAAATAAAAATAAGGATGATCTAATTCAAGCCGACAGGAAGACACAACACCAAACATCCAGAAGTCTTATTGAATGTGACTGACATGTATCTTTCCTGGTCCTACCTACCGCTCCATAGGCACAGCTGGTACTTTCGACATAAGCTGGTGAGAAGAAGCCATATATGGACCAGCAAAACATTCAAGCATTAAACATCTAGTCCAGGTTGACAAATCAGCACATTTAAAACAAGCAGTATTTGAAATCAGAGTTCCGAATTCAACATCTCACAAATTTCATTTAATGATAGGTGTCACAAATGTTTAAGAGGTTTATTTTTTCTCTTCTCCTCTCCTGTTTTAAATTTCTTAGTAGTGAGGAAAGGTGTCATATGCCTTAATGACTGGATGAAACAGAGTATCCCATAGCAACAAAAAGAGTAGGTACTTCCCTGCACACACCATTGGAGGCTCATGGAAACATTCCCACCTGTTAAAACAAATTGTGAAACATTTGGTGGCTGGCTAAATTACAGATTAAAAAAGCATATTTTAGCTGCAGATATTTTTTGAATTATTTCAATTATGAAATAAATATACATAGAGTTGTATGTGTATGTAGTATTAAATTTTTTTAAACTGTGCTACTGGTGACATATTCTCAGAAAATTGCTTCTTTAGTAAAAACTATGGGGGCTAGAGAGAGAGAGAGAGAGAGAGAGAGAGAGAGAGAGAGAGATCAGCAGTCTGAGTGCCTTCTGGCAAGCACAAGCACCCAGGTATTGCATGCTGTGCCAGCCCACTGCCAAGCCAGCCACTGAAACTGAGCATGGTGGCACATGCCTGTAATTCCAGCACTGGGAGGCTGAGACAGGGGCATCATTATGAATCCAAACTGTGTAGAGAGACCAAGTAAATAAATAATCTTTAAAAATAAATTAAAAGTAAAACTGTGATTTCTGGCTGTGTATCTCAAGATTAGAGTATGAGCTTACTTAGCATTGGAAGGTTTGGTCCCTAGAGTAGAGTATAAAACTCTGCTTTGGAAAAATCTGGAAGTGTCTTAATACTTACTGCTTTAACTAGATTGAAAAGATTCTTGTGTAAGAATACAAATACAGAGTTGTAAATGACATTTTTTGCTGCACTATGTACTGGCAAGCTAAGTAGCAGGGCCAACAGTGCTCAGTGTGATAAAATATCATCAATGTGATAGACTTAGGGAACACAGAATTCTAACAATGCCTTTTTTTTTTTTTTTTGTGGGATGGACTGGGGTTCAAACTCATGACCTTGCACTTGCCCGACAGATGCTTGTGCCACAGAGCTATCTCCCTGGCCCTCTAACAGTGCTTTGTGATGAGACACTGAGTTACCATGCAAGTATCTTGGCAAAGCACTTGTAAGGAGCCATTAAGCTTAACGACGAATTATGCCTTTTTAATCATAAACAGCTAGTTTCAACCATGCTGAGCTTCTCTGTGATGACAAATGGTTGTCAGTAATGTGTTACCTAACACATGCTTTCCAAAATATAAACTCACTTGCTAGGAACAGAGAGGAAACAAGTGCTTCTTTGAAAGTAATTTTGAAGTGTGGGCCTGAAAGTGCTTGTAAAAATGAAAGTCAGGACAGATATTAGGTAACTTGTTGCTTTTATATCATGCTGAAGCTGAAGACAATGATCTCTGACAATTTTCCCTCTCTATGAACATTAAAAATCTGAGAAACAAACTTTTCGAATGTGTTTCAAAATGAAGTATATCAAGGAGGTTAGAACCCTCTGCAAAAATGCAATGCCTTCCAATTATTTTGTCCACCCACCATGCAAAACTTGATACCAGGCAGAAGAGTAATTTGTGAGTGACATTTCAACAAAACTCTTAATATGGTTTTTATTTTCTTCCTGTGCTGGGGATCAAACTTAGGGCCTTGAACATGCTAGACAAGTGCTCTACCACTGAGCTACAGACCTATCCCAAAATCTTCAGATAGTTGAGAATCATGATTTCATCAACATAATCAATGTAGTACCTCTTCAAATTGGAGGTACCCAGTTTTGTAAGGAAACTTTTCAGCCATGATAACCTTTGCAATCAAGTTTAGGAATGAAAGTAATGCTGTTTATTTTGAAAATAAAACAAAATCTCATAGCAAGAAAGTCACCAACAGAGGGAAAAGACAACCCACAGAGTGGGAAAAAAATTTTAGCCAGTTGTCCCTCAGCCAAAGGATTGATATCTAGAACATATAAATAATTGAAAAAAAATCAGACTCCCCCATTCAAAGACCCAGTCCAAAAATAGACATCTGAGAATAATATATATTTTTCAGGTGAAATACAAATGGCAAATAAATATACGAAAAAATGTTCATTACCACTGGTCATCAAAAAGATGTAAATTAAAACAACACTGAAACCCTATCTCCCAATAACACTGTTTGAAATTAAGATTTTAGACATAATAAAGCATACTCATCAAAATGCTCTTCTCCTAAATTGTACTGTTTTAGCAATAGTAAAATGCTTATTTCATCTGTACCTTGTTGAAAAATTTCTATTTGTGATTGTTTTATGATTTACATATTATATATGATTTACATATTATAGCAATATGTAAATATAACATTGAGAAATAATAATCTTCGTTGGGGTGCATGTGTTAACAGTTTCTACTGAGCAGGAACAGTGGAGAAGAGGGGGGTCCATCACGTGGTGGCAGGCCTATGGCTTCCACTACTCCAAGCCACATGAACAGCAGCCTCTGCCCCATCTGCTCACAGAGGGAGGGAGACAGGAATAGATTGGTTGAAGCTGTTTGTCATAGGCACATCATCAATATCAATTCAGGAGGACCGTAGCACTAAATCAATAAACCGCTTGTTAGTGCTCCAAGTGCAATCAAATAATCTATGAAACTGAGGCAGCTTGTATGAATGATCCTAAGAATAGAAAACTTATTTGGAACCCTCTATGTGGCAAGCAGGGCCCTGGAACTTCCTCCCAGGGACTCCCCACAGCCTCAATCAGTTCTGAGAAGTGGGTTAGTCAGGCCGCAATACCAGTGGGGTTGGTTCCCAATTGTGATTTCTTCCGTAAGTGGGGTGGCACCTGGAGAGAATTCAGACAGCCATCCAGTATTCTCCAGCTCTCTAGGTGATTTCAGAGCCAGCGAGGACCTGGTCCTATGCCCTGCTGTGTAAAATTGGTTACTAAAATGGAACTAGAAAAAAAACTTTGCAATGGAAGCTTCACATAATGACACCATTGATCTGCTGGTTCCAGGAGGTGAATGCTGAGCTGTTTCCCCAGCAAGTGGAAAAAACTGAGCTGTCCTGTGGGGCTCCTTCTTGGCCTCTCCCCCCCAGAGTTGGGGCACCTTCCTCTATAGGTGGTTGACATCTCTCGACTGCCTTTTTTCTGCCCATACAGAGGACAGAAATGCAGCAGTGGGTTGTCACTCTGGCAAAAAAAAAAAAAAAAAAAAAAAAAAAAAAAAAAAAAAATGGCCTAGGGGGATCCAGGTTGATGGGTTTGTGATTTGAGTCACACAGGACCCTGTGTTCAGAAGAACCTTGTGCTTGGTTTAGTGCTCTGCTGTTGCTGTTATAAAATTCTTAGTTTTCAGCCAAGGACCTTGTGTTTTCATTTTGCACTGAGCTGTAAAAACTATGTCCTTGGTCTCCTGTCTAGGCTGAGATGGGATAATTGCAGCAGAAGCTACCTTGGATGGCCAACCCTGGAGGTTCATTGCTACCATGAAACCAAGACTAGAAACAAACTTAACCTTCATCAGGACTTTGAGGAATTGTAATGCAAAGTCACCCAGTGAAGTATGCAGGGAAGACAGCTGCAACCCAGGGAGATTTGGGAATCAGAGATGAGACCCTGCCCTCCCTTTATCCCTGGACCTTGACTTTGGGTGACCCAAGATGCCAGCCAGAGAGGCCTAATTATCAGCTTCTTTCATTGACCTGCTGAGACATCAGTACAGACAGACCATTCCAAATTGAATTTTAACAATGCTCATGAAAAAACAATCAGCTGTGCCCTTTGGCCACTCAGCCCACCTTGGGATGTGAGACCCACAGTTGCTGTTTCCAGTTATTCCATTCAACAGAGAGGCTTCCCTGAAGGCAAGACTTTGCTCAAAACGGAGGACCAACAGTTTTATTCTAGACTTAGGTTGAAAACATATGGTGAGTGAGGGCAAATGATACAGTACCCAGGCTAGGAGGAGAGGACTGGTGCTTTCAGCCTAGGCTTTCAGACAGTAATGAGAATAATCACAGCTTCCATTCATCAAGCACCCACCTATTTCAGACCCTTTCTTTAACTTCCATTGTAATCCATAGTGTTTTTAGGTAGGTGTCCTCCCATTTTATTACAAGTCAAAAAACTAATTTCCTAATAACTGAGGATTACAATCCTCTTTTCGCCTCATCTAATCCCTAATTCCCCAACCCTCCAGGCACAGTGGACTCCTCAAATCACTGAGCCTGACTGTGTTTGGGATTCAATCAGTCATGAAAAGTAAAATCCAAATGATCAAAACACCGTTCTGGGAATATATTTAAGGCATCCTGATTCCCTGCAGGAGGAAGAGGGGCCCTTGGCAGGTTGTAGTGCTGGTGGCCAGCACAATGGGACAAGCCTATAGTGACAAGTCTTCTGAGCACTGCCAAGGGACACAGAGATACGCATTCAAGTGGCCTCCTCCTGCTGCTGAACTTTGGCCAACTGTGATGCTTTTGCTAATTAAAAAACTGGTTAACGTCCCAGAGGGCCATAAAGCTATAATCCCAAGCTTTTCTTTTTCCAGTAATCCAAGGTCCACAGGTCAACATAATTTTAGATCCCAGACACTATAATGAAATAATAAACAGCAAAAATAAAGACAGGTACATTCTAGATAGTCATTTCTTAGATGTGGCTGTTCTACAACATCAGCTGGATATCTTTTCACTAGTGTCTAAGTTTGGGATACTTTTCCTTAGCATTGTCCTTAGCTTATCTTGTACACGTGTGGTATGCTTCCATGGAGAATGTATTCCAGGGCTTTGTAAAGGTTGCCAACTCTTTCAGTCAGGATGATTACCTTACAAAGCTCTTGAATCCTATATTGTAGTCGACACGGACACAGGAGTGAGAGAGGGAGCCAATTGTTAAAAACCCACTTTTAAATTTATATTTATCTCATTTAATTCTTACAAAGGATTTAAAATTTACGGAACTTGCCTCTTTGATCTGAAGATCAGGATAATAATAGCAGCTCATTAGGTCACTATGAGAATTATTGAGTGATACAGATTGGCTGCTATACAGCAGCATCTGGTACGCAGCCAACACCCAGTAGGCACTGGTTCCCAAGGTGCCTCACCAATAGCTTCAACACATCTGTTGAAGTTTATTTTTCTTTAATAACAATGTCTGAGTTCTAATTGAACAGTTCTATCTGAACTATTTGAAGAAGTTCTATTTGTGCTTCTTTCATAAATCTGCCTATTTGTATAAATGTATGTGCATAGAATTATGTGCAGGACTTAATACTTGACAGTAATTAACAATTACATTACTGGTTTATGAATTTACTATACTGTACTTTTGGCTAGTATTTTAGAGTATTTTCTTTGTACTCAAAGTTTACTGTAAAATAGTGTGCCACATTACACTGGCAGTATCCTTGGGTGTCCTGTGTTTACTGCATTTGTTGACTTGCATCCAGACCAAGCCTAACTGGTCTTGGTCTCTCAGGTTGTGTGCACCCACTCCATGATCACAGGGACAGAATTACCTAACATTTCTCAGAACATATGCCTATCCTAGTGCCACATATCCAAGGTCTTTCTTCAGCACGACTATCATGTAATGTTGTGGGACCAACTTTGCCTGTTGTTATATCTGGATCTTACAAGGATTGTTTATTTACTTCTCTCATTAACAGACTTACTAGCTGCTATAACTCCGCATACTATGCAAGCTAACGAAATAAATCACTATCTCTACAGTTAATTTTAAAAAATCAGATTACTCATCAGAGATGCTTGAGTTCTTCAGACCAGTTAGAAACAGATGGATAGTGGTGCCATTACTGCCTTGCAAAGATAATGACTCTCTTTTCTAGATTCTTATTTTACACCACATTTATTTGCAATTTGGCACAGTTCACTGCCCGAGTTGACTGTTTTATATCTCAGGGTGGTTCTACCTGGGTACTAGCACTCATTTCTAGCGTGCAATGAAAGTGTAACTCTGAGCCAATGCCTTCTTCTCTGAGTCATGGTTTCCTTATCTATAAAGAGAATATAGGGCTAGGGAGATGGCTCACTGGCACAAGCACCTGCCTGGCAAAATGTAAGGTCCTGAGCTTAATTCCTGGTACAAAAAAAATCTTTAAAAAGGAGGACAATAACAGGAATGTATGAAGTGTTTTTTTTTTTATCATGCACTAGAGTTCCTGTCCTAGTACAGGTGCTACGGCTATGCATGTCAGCTTTTATTGGTGTATTTTCTTTGGACTAATCTTTTCTCACATTTTTAGCTCCAGATCAAAAATAGCCTCATATTATAACTGTCATAGCCACACAAGTTTTCTTTCGGGCTAGATGGCATTCCAGCATGTGACAATGGTATGGCTTGGGGTGTTGGTCCTAACTAGACTGACTATTTTTCTAAAAGAAAAATGACACATAGCTAGTGTATACAAGTTGAGTATTTCTTACTCAAAATGCTTGGGACCAGATGTGTTTTGTATTTGATATCCCCAAGCTTCAGATTTGGGGATATTTGCATATATATATATATATATATATATATATATATATATATAATCTTGAGGATATGACCCAGTGTAAACATACTATTCACTGTGTGTCACATACACATAGCCTGAAAGTAATTCTATTCTATACAATATTTTCAATATGCTTGTATTTATTTATTTTACCAAGAATCAAACTTATGGGGCTGGGGAGATAGCTCTGTGGCACAAGTGCCTGACTGGCAAGTGCAAGGTTGTGAGTTTGAACCCTGGTCCTGCAAAAAAAAAAGAATCAAACTTAACACCTTGAGTTTGTCAGGCAGGAACTTGTGCTATGGAGCAACATCACTGGCCCAGTGTACCTGTATTTTGATTATGGTCCTTACACGAGACAAGGTATGGCATTTTCCACTGTGGTAGAAAGTTGATGCTCAAAAAGTTTCAAGTTTTGAAACATTCTGGATTTTTGCATTAGGAAGGTTCATCTTATGTAATACCACCAGTTACATGTAGGTGCTTGAATGCAGTTTTGATTTTTGGATTTTCAGAATTTATCTGGAGGGAATTTGGGTCTGGTTTGTGGTTGTGTCCTTCTAGGAAGTGTTTTCTTTTTATTTTTGTTAACCAGCCCTGGGTCGCCTTTTACATTTTTTTCAGCCTGGATTATTTGGATAGTGTGAATTCTATCCCACAGTCCAGGTCAGAGTAGACTTGTGCTTCTAAATTTTAGGTATCTTTGAAGTGAAACTACTAGAGGAATAGGAACCGATGGGGAATAAAAGTGTGGTTTTAAACTCCTGGATTTAATAGGCTGTCTTGATTGTGACATTGTTTTAAGGCTCCAGTGTGATCTAGGATGTGTGACTCCAGGTCATTACCCCTTTCAGTCCAGAGGAGGGGTAGCAAAAGGTGTGCTGCTTCCATGTGCAGAGACAGACATGGAAGCCTAGGAGAGCTCTGAGACCAAGAGAGGGTATTCTCTTCCATCCTTCCACAAAGAGAGAAGATGATGAACTCCCCCAGGTGGAAGGAAGGCAGGCAGTCTCTCTCTCCAGGCTGCTGTCCAGCTCCCCAGACTCATCTCCAGGCCCCTCTCTTCTATTTGTGCCTCTCTTCTACAAGTAAGAGTTACTGAGTACTTTTATACCCAGTAGCTGCCTTTTCAAAAGTTCTGTGAGGAAAGCAAAGTGGATACTCTGAGACACTGGGGTAAGCCCCCGAGAGCTGCACCATCTTATTGATATGCTGAGGTTCTTGACTCAGGTTCTTTGTCATCTCAGGCTTTGGGTGAGAGGGCTTCTTAAAACACTAATAATGTCTATTGCCCTGGATTCTTTGCTTTTATTGGGTGAAATGTACATGGTCCATGATTTTCTAAAGTGAACAATTCAGTGGCATTCAGTGCATTCACAGTGATGTGAATCACTATGTCTACCTCTAAAACTTCCATTGCCTCTGTCCAAGCTTCTATGAAGAGTGAGAGAATCAGTATGAGGCATCCAGGGCAGGGCCTCAGCCCAGTGGGAGCTCAAGAACAATACAAGCTCAGCCTGTATTTTTAGACTCTCTCTAGCCTGCTTTCAGAGACCTAATGTATAACTAAGAATTATTGCCTAAATTTAGCACCTAAGAAAATCAGGTTGAGGGCATATGATATACTCCTTTCCTTCCTAAAATGAGATGTCAAGAGCACCCTTTTCTAGGTACCTTTTTCCTAAGTTTCTGAAGCAGCCAGAAACATCCACCTACGGATGCCCCAGGACTTAATTGCATGTTGTCACAGGGCCTCTTATTTTTGTAGTTTGTGTTCTTGGCCAGTCTGTGACATGCACGGTCCTGGAGACTCCACAATATTTCCCATTGTCCTGAGTATAAAACAAAACAAGTACTAAACAGGTATGTGTTGGATAGATTCCAATAGTGGCCAGCCAGTTCCCAAAATCTAGCTACTATCCGGTGACTAGAATTTTTATGACTTCTAACGTTGTGGTTTTGGCGAGAAAGGGTTCTTTTATGTTGGTGTTGAGATGGAGTTGGGCAGGGCTAGCCCAGACTCTGGCCTCAATCCCTTAGGCAACTGTGGCCAAGACAGGACTGAAGAAGCCCAGGCTCCCACACCTGTGTGGTTGGCAGGAGGAAGGTGAGGGCTACAAGCAGGCTAAGCTGAAAGCATAATGGGCTTTGGTCTTTATTAAGTTTGCAGTTCCCAGAGCAGGGCCTGAAAGAAGCCCAGAGGTCCAGCAGTAGTGATGGCTCCTTTGGCTTCCCTTGTCACTGAAGGTTGAAGCTGGTGGACAGAGCTGCTATTGTAGGGGGCTGGTGAGGGTGTGGCTGGGTCAGGAGGATGAGGATCTGCTCCTGAGGCCTAGAAGCCAACAACATGCAGGCTTGCTGGGGGAGCTTTCTTCTGGTGACATCTGTTGCTTCTCCAAATGCTCATGACTAGGATGCCGAGTAGAAGGCCGCCTACTGCTGCCACTGGCACAGCCCAGTGGAATGCAGCAGAGGCTGTTGCAGTCTGGTCTGGAAATACCCAACTATTCTGAAGGGTGTAGAGATAAGGACTCTCCTGCAAAGGAAGACAAAGGTAAAATTCATCCACTTATCTCTGTGTACTGGGTCCCCAGTCCTGGTCAGCACAATAATCTTGCGTGTTTACAAACAAGGGCTATGAAAAGGTCCACCATTTACACTGTGCAGGAACCTTTTCCCCAAGGGTGGGTCTCTCAGATGGTCAGCCCCCATCCATAACCTCCGTCATCTTCTTCCTCACCTCTCCTTTCCTATCAAATTTGTTTTTGAAAGATTAGGGACTGATAAGTGACAATCATGAGAGTCATAGTGGCAGCTGGTAGGGCTCCCACTGTGTCCTACAGGTCGCTACTACTCCTGCCTTCTATCCCAGAAGGACCAGGGATCCTGGAGAGGTCACTGCAGGAGGACAGCTGGTTCTGCAGTGGGTTAAAGCAACAGAGTGGAAAGGGCCAGGAGGAGAGGCATCTGGGTCTGCCCCCCAGGTCCTTTCTTCCTTCTTTTCCCCTCTGCTTGCTCTGTCTCAGTGTACACTAATCAAGTGCCTGCTAGGTAGAGCCATGGGCCAGGAGCTGAGCTGAATGTCTGCGGGTCAGAACAGCAGATCCATCGTCAATGCCCAACAGGGAAATGAGATACACACAGCGTGAAACACAAAGGAGCATGTGTATAAGCAGAGAAGAGATGGATACAAGGGTCCATCTGGGGCAGAAACGATAGAGTAAGACAGGGTGGGATCAACCCAGAGATAGCACCATCTGGGCTTAGAAGGAGGTAAACAGCTCCCCCAGCAGAGAGGGGAGGTGAGCCAGCGGGAGCAGATGGTGGAAGGGAAAACATAGACAGAACCCAGGGGTGAATCTGGGAAGTTGATCCATTTGCCAGGAGTGTAAAGCATACAGCAGAGGGGAGTGGGCTTCCTCTCTGCAGTCCTCCAGACCTGGGTGGTGGGGCTCAGGCAAGGATTTCAATAGCTTGGAAAAGGCTGAGGTTATCTCCTAGGAAGCATACTTAGGGAAGCAGGAGAGGACAGCTGGAGAGACAGAGTAGGGCTGTGTCTGTGGTCCCGTGGAGGGAAGTGGACATGGAAAGGGATAATGAGGACTGTGGTCTTTGGGAACAGATACCACGTCTTTGGTTTGGACCCTAGCTCCTCTTCTAATGCCCACAGAGCTCCTCCATGTGTGTTTAGGACCCAGGATGCTCAGGCCTCTCATGACAGTAAGGGCAGACTCCAGGCACCAGGGGGGACTCGCTAGCTGCCTCCCTCTGTGTCTTCTTCACATCTTCCCTATGCAATGGCTACCCAGCCTCCAAGGAGCTGGGGCATTCCAGTGGCAATGAGAAGAGAGGGAAAGCGGAGTAGGATGCTGGTGAGTGACAGTGTGCAGAGCCCTACAGAGGCTCCTTTGTGCCTCCGGGGAGAGGAGCTTAGCTTCCCCCAACCAGCAAGACATTTACTCACGGGTGAGGGACACTTGAGTTTGGCTCGGCTGTAGGTAAAGTTGTTGAAGGTTGTCTTATGGCCCACTGGTTCCAGCTGGAGAGACAAAAAAGGCACCTTGATTCCCTCCCTTTCATGGTTGGAACCAGTAATGTAACAATGCCTATGGCTGAAACCAGCAGCCCTGGGCCAGACTGGGGCTGGCTTCTGATTCAGAGTGATGAGTTTGAGTTTCCAGAGCAGGGAAGGACCCTGAGTTGATGCCCCTGGATTCAGCCAGGGAAGACACTAAGGACTGGGAGACAATGACCAGTTCAGAGTCTACAGTACGTCTGAAAGGGCTGGGAGCACAACGTCCAGCTCCTGGCTCCTTTCCTGGGAGGCTATGATTGTGGACACTGTATTTTCAATTTTCTAAAATGGTGATGATCATATTTACCAACTTTTCCAAGTGCGTGGGGCATGTCAGTTTCAGGACAACTTTGGAAACATATTGGTTACCATGACATCCTTACTACACTTGGCTTGTCAACCTTAAGAAACTGGAATTTTCTGACTTGAGCTGCTTTATGTGTTATTCACACAGATGAAAAGATGTACTTGAAATATCCCTGGAACTAGTTGTGCTTCACTGGGGGTTCTGCCGAATGTTTTCCATCTGAGGAGCCTCTGAGAAGGAGCTGAACGCTCCTAAAGCAACAGCTTAAGCCAGTGGCCTGCCCCTGCTCCGTGGCCTGCCTGGGGAAGGACAAGCCCGGCACTTTCCCCGGGGTTCTGACTCTGTCCAGAGTGCCGAGCCTCAGGCTGCTTCCTGCCTCACCCCAATGGCCAGAGTTCAGGTGAATGTACCCTGTCCAAACTGGCGACCACACCCAGCCCATGGCTTCACTTGCTGTTGTCTCGAGGCCTTTTGCACCTATTCTTGAGTAACACAGAGGAGGAAGGGTGGTTCTGGTCCTGGGAGAGACGCCACAGTGACTCAGCTGAGCACAATGGGCAGATAGCTGGGTTGTGACCCCCCAGCAATGACCTCGCAGTGCCACACAGGCTGTCTGACATCCCCAAGGTTAGGAACAGGTGTTACAGTGCTGTCCCAAAGGCTGTAGGAATGGTTACTGTGAGCCACAGGTGAGAAGGTGGTGTGAGCTGGGGTGGCTTACATACATAAGACAGCGTCATTTCCACGTTCATAGAGCTGTGGAAATGCACTTGTGTTCTAGGGCAGCAGAGCCACCCTGGGGCTGACTGGTGGCCAGTAGAGCCTTAGGGACACTGTGGGAATTAACTGGCAGAGAGGAAGGTTGTGATCGGATGGGTCGTGAGCACAAGTTTCTCCTCTCTTGCTGGCCGCTTCCCGTTGGCTCCCATCCATCGTGCCGCTGTCCCTGCCTCACACCCCCTTTACTCTCTCCTGCTGTCTTGGCTGTTGTTCCCCCTTGACTTCCTAAGAGTTTCCTATAGTCCCCACCTGCCCTGCCCACCCTCCACCTCTCCTGCCCCTTTCAACTGGTCTGCAGCCTCCGTGGCTTGATGGCAGCTGACCATCACCAAGAACCTCTGTATGGCCAGTTTTCTTTTCAGCAGTGCTTGTCAAAGATGACTCCTCCTCTGAAATACTTGACACTCTAGGAACCTGAACAACTACTTCACTCTCTTCCTCTCTTCCTCTCTTCCTCTCTTCCTGCATCAAAAGGTGGAATGCATGCCCATGGGTTTTCCAGTTGATGCCTCACTTTTTTCTACTAGTTTTTCTCTGGGAGTTCTCAGTTACTGCCATGGGTGTGGTTATATTTGTGTTTTAATTCTTAGTTTTCACATACAATAGAAAGAGTGATACTTATCATAATGATTCTAGGTTTTTCCTAAAAGTGACAATTCCATTCTTTTTCATGGCTGAGTAATACTCTGTTACTATATATGTTTATCTGTTCATGAAAGGGAACTAGGCCGGCTCCACATCATGGTTATTGTGAACAGATTCACATATATACAGGTGTTTCTTTTGTATGCTCATGTGATTTCCTTTACATAAATGCTTCTAGGCATTTCCTGTAGAGAGCTGGATCATTTTGGAGTTCTATTTTTAGCTTTTTGAGGAATCTCCATATTGTTTTCCACAGTGGCTATACTAATTTACATTCGCACCCACAGTGTATGGTGTACCTTTTTCTTTCATATCTTTACCAGTATCTATCTATCATCTATCTATCTATATGTCTAATAGTAACCATTCTGACTGGGGTGAGGTAGAATCTCAGCATAGTTTTTTTTTTTCTTCTTCAGTACCAGAGATCTAACCTAGGTCCTAATGCTTGCCACACAAGCACTTATGCCACTGAGCTATCTCCCTGGCCCTTCCATGTAGTTTTGATTGTGTTTCACTAATACCTACATATAACATTTTTCTAAATATGTATTGAACATTTTAAAACTGGGGTGAGGAAAAAGACAAAAGAAAGAAGAGGAAAGATATATAATAATTATACAGCTGATTTCTGCTGGCCCTTTGAATCCTATACTTTTTTATGGCAGATCAATGCTAGCAACACCATTTTTATCTTGGAATCTCCAGCCTGCCCTCATCTGTGAGCTCCAGACTCCTGTGATTAGCAGCTCACCTGATAGCTCCATGCATCTGTCTGCAAGGTAGTTCCCACATCCCATGTCTAAATAGAACTTGATTTTCCCAACATGTGGTGAATTTCTCTCCAAAAGTCATCCTTCAGCTCAATTTCTCAGACAGCCCGAAGCAGGAAACCCTCCTTTGGTCTTCTTCTCCTTCTGCTAGTCCCAACCATATCCTAAATCTGACCAGCAGCCTCCTCCTGTCTCCCCCTACACCTTTGCGTGAGCCAGAGAACAAACCAGAACATAGCTCTCGCCTGGTTAGAGCCAGCCGGGACCTGGCCTGTGTCTGTTTCTCTGATCTGGTTCATTTCCCTCCAGACGCACTGGCCTGTGAGTTCCTCAGGCGCTCCAAGCTCATTCCTGACTCCAGGCCCACAAGGGTCCAATTTCCTCTCCCTGGAACATGATGGCCCCAGACTCCTGCCTGTCCAGCAACCTAACAACATTCAGTTCTCAGGTCCCTTGTCCTATCTTCTCACTCTTCTATCTATCTCCTTGTCCTATCTATCCCCTTGCTAACTTTTATTTTTTAAAGCCCAAAGTGTGGCCAAACCCTGTTGACTTATTTGGGTGATTTATTACTTATCTTTTCCCCATTCCAATTCTACTCCCCTAGAGTAGGATGTCACTGTCCTTTTCACTGTGGAATCCCTAGCTCCTGGAACAGCACCTATCCTTGAGCAGGGCAGCGGAAGGGGGCATGGAAGGCACCCAGACCTGTATGGGAAGCTCAGACACAGAAGGTCTGGAGTGGCTTCAGGAAGTGAGCTGGTGTGTCTAACACCAATCTTTCCTGAACCTCACACCATAAGGCCTAAAGATGCAGCCATAGTATCATAGATCTGGTGGCCACCAGCCTGCCCCAGAGACATAAGACAGTCCCTAAAGGAATTGGCATCTGACCTAGCATTGAGAGGAGCAAGGAAGTAAGAAGGGAAGCCCAAGATAAGGAAATGAACAAGTGCAAACATACACAGGAAATGAACAAGTGCAAACATAGGGGTGGTGCGGGAGCTTGCAGGTGTTACCAGGCTGCAAAATGGCAGCAGAGGTGGTGCGGACAGTGGCCCAAGAGGTGAATTTGGGTGAGGTCCCAAAAGGCCATGCTGTGCTAACGACCTGACCTGACTCCTCTGGATGCAGGACTCTTGGAAGCTTAGAGGCAGGGGCATGACCTTGTAAGGTTTTCTTCTATACATATCATTTGGTTGCGCTGTAAGGACAAGATCTGAGAGTGATTCATAAACCCTGCATGTCAAAGCCATGGGGAATTTTCTTAAAGACTTCAACCCAGTTTCTACTCTAGACCAATTAAATTAGATTTTCTGGGAATAAGAACAGCCATCATTGTTTTCTTCTTTTATATTATGGCCAGCTTAGCCTGCCCTGGGGGTGGGCAGCATGTGGTGCTGGGGACTGAACCGCGGTCCCTGTCATGGCCTAAGCTTGCCTAAGCAGGTGCTTTAGACTGCTGAGCCATCTTGCTGGCACCAGCCATCATTATCTTTTTTAAGTATTCTTTATAGAACTTCACATATACCTAGAAATAAGTAGAAATCAGTAGTGAGAAGCTAATTTTGATAAAGCATACACATTAACACCTAAACCAATTAACAGAATATTACCAGTATTCAGAAGCCAGCCCCTATCTTCATCTAGTACTATCCATTCCCAGTAAAAGGGACCAATATGCTGATTCTAAACCATATGGTAACTTGCTTTCTTTTAAATTTTGTATGTATTTGCATGTTATTGAAGTTTGCTGATTCTTGTTGCATGACGTATTCCATTGTATTGCTATACCAATGTTATATTCATTCCACTGTTGGGGAATCTAGTTTGGAGCTATTATGAGCAATGTTGCTATGGAACTTTTCATAAGTATGTTTATATTTTAAAGAGAGGAAAAATCCTAAACAGAAATGATACAGGATTTCAAAATAGGATGATAGGAAGTTAACAGTGGCTCTTATATTGCATATGGTTAACTTTAAAGTAGTTGATCAATTGTCTTGAGTATATATGCATATCTTTGCCTCTTTCCTTTTCTCTTTTCCCCCATCTCAATTATCCCTTCCTTTTGAGAAGCTTCTTTCCCTTTCCTAATATCTACTGGACATTTTGGATCTTATTCATTCTTTCAATTCTTAATCTTACACATGAGTCTGATTTCTTTCACTTATGAATATGGTCTCTACTTAAAGCCTCAAGTTAATCTTTCTTTATAGCTGAGTAGAACACCACTAAATAAAAATACCACATCTTTTTTTTTTATCCATTCCACAGTTGATGGACATTTGTATCTTTTGGTGAAAAACATGCATAACTTTCTGTCAGGGGTATAGCCAGGAATGCAATTGTTGGGTCTTGCGAAATACATATGTTCACTGTTACTAGCTACACTAAAGAGCTTTCAAGTGGCTTAGAAGTCACTATCTTTAGAAGTCCCCCGGTGATTCTAATATGCATCCAGAGCAGAGCTGCTGTTCTAAGGGCTATAAATCTGGAGATAGGAGTGACAGGAGATGTAACTATTAGCTGGAGTAGGATTTTAGAGTATGAAGAACAAGGAGCAGTAGAAGAATAGATCTCAGAAAAAAAGGAAAAGTCTTTATAAGAAGAAAAACCAATGGGAGACTTCTCCAAAAGTCTCTGGAGAAGGTTGTGTGAGCTATTAAGAGAGGAGGAATAAGAAATGAAGCAGTTTAAAGTGCATTTGTTGCCCTGGTAGGGTATCCTGGGAACATCCGCCAAAGTCTGCAGACACTATGTCATCGGACTCAAACTGTGAGACATGAATTCACTGGCTATATATGTGTTTATCAGGTTGGGAGCAGAGGGGAGGGTGGTGATGTGCCCAGGGCACCAGAAAAAGTCATGGACCACTGGGCCCTCATCCAGGCTATACCTGACCAGCTATGTGATGCGGCACAGTTTATTTTGCATCTCTGTACTTTAATCACAAAATGTTCCAGCTAGACGACTTCTCAGATATATTCCAGCTCTAGCAGCCTATTATTTATCTGATGTCACTTTAGGGGTGAAATTCCAGTAAGAAGATGATTGAAAAAGTTGGCACAATGCTCTATTGCCTTGTGTCTGAGATGGTTTGGGATGAAAACACTGAACTCTGTAATCATTTCCCCAAATTACACAGCACAGGAAAAGAAACTCTTGGATGATTCTTACTTTTGTGTTACTTTGTTTTTGTGTACTTTTACATGAGGGACAAGGTTGAGACGGTGTCTGGGCAGTTTTGTCAGCAACAGAGCTCTATGGTATTCTCCACCTTTTCTTTTCATATCTAAAACTCTCCTTCATATCTGTATCAAATAAAAGCCTCCCTTTTAGTTCAGCTGTAAATGGGAAGAACTGATAAACTGCTTTGGAAGAGAAGGCCAGAACTATACTGTCATTAATTCAGTATAAGGAGGAGGGGGAGCCAGTGGAGTCTATCATGTCTGAGTCATTGACATGGCTACTGAGTCCCAAGAGACTCCTGGAGGGTCCCAACTTTAAGCAGGTATAGAATTTCACCCAGGTAGGAAGCCTGGAAAATATGGAAGGAAAGGCCAAGGGCTTGGTTTTCCTGGCTCTTCTTAGAATCAGTGGATTTCTCTGAGGTACTGGGGTGAAATGGGACAGAAAATGGATTTCTACTCCCTGGGAAAATTTGAGTGACTGACTGACTCTACTGGGTATTGAACCCAGGGCCTTTGCACTGAGCTATACCTCCAACCCCTTTAAATTTTTAAATTTTGAGACAAGGTCTTTCTAGGTTGCCAGGTGAGACTTGAACTTGCGGTTCTCCCACCTCCGTCTCCCAGAGTTTTGGGATTACAGTCATACATCACCACACCCAGATTTTGGGAGTGATTTTAAAAGGATTGAAGACATGTGATTTAGCCACTGAAGGACAACTTGACCTCAAAACAAGCTCTATAAAAGAAACCTAAGTGTTCTCAGAAATTATATTTTGCAAACTTTAATTTTAAAAAATACCATGGGAATATTTTGGTGGTAATTCAGAGTCCCGGGTGAAAGTATGTGATGGAAAATTTTAGAAGCGGGCAAATAAATGATGTCAACAGACGGAAAACCCCAGGACAACATAATAAGAGGAAAGCTGAGTCTGCAATTATATAAGCCAAGGGTAAAACCTGCTCACATGCTGCTCAGAGAAGAGGTTGCTAGTGAGGAGGAGGTGGTGTAGCTAAGGAGAAAGTCAACATTTGTGAGTCAGCTGAGGAAGATTCTGGACATTTGGTTGCACTGACAGGTGTGGGAATATTTGCACAGCAGTGGTTGGCAGAGACGCCTTAGGTTTGCAACTGCAGCAGAAGGAGCAAAAGCGTAGACTGTTTAGTCACCATGGGAGAAACGGGGGAACATGCAGACAGGGTGAGGATCGGGTTACACTCTGAGCCTAGATCAAAGGAAACCACTGGATTGGGAAGGTGCCTCATTTGGTCTGAGCAAGAGGATACAGGTATTGGGGAGCCAGCCAAGTTCTGCAAATACAGCTGATCATTCCCTACCTGTGGCCAGCCACAAAGAGCAGAGATGAGGACAAGGCCAGGCGTTCTTCTGGACCCTGGGTGGTTTGCTTTTTTCATAAGGTTTCCCTCCCCGCTCCCAGGAAAGGAGTGGGAGAATGAACTATGTGAATCTTTCCCTTTTTCTGTCTAAAGAAATAATAGTTGGGAGCACGAGACAGCAGCACCAGAATGTTAATAGGGGTGATGTATGCTGAAAGTTAATTACTGTGTTGGCTGCTTGTACACTCAATCTCAACTAATTTTCTGGATCATTTTCACTGTTGCATAGATGTTAATGCAGATGGCCAAAGAGATCACTTGTCCAAGGTCATACAAGGAGGACAGTGAAACTAGCACTTTTACTGAGTCTATCTGATTGCAAAGTTATCCTCTCGCAGTGCCTGGGCATGACTGAGAGTTGCACACATATGGGCAGATTTTGGAAACAGCACACCAGGACAAAGGAAGCATGCCACCACCCTTGAGAGCTTTGCAGAGAAAGGAGTCATGGGAGTAGGTTTGTCAGTGTGGGAGGTGATCACCTCCGGTTGTCCCCCTTGACAGGAGTCCACCAGCTCCTCAGCCACTCACCATGTTGTTCCAGAGTGCGATGGCCACCTCTGCGTGACCCCGTTCTGAGAAGTGAAGGCAGTCCTCAGAGAAGAAGGAGAGGTCAGTGCTCCCGAGCTGTGATCAGAGACAAGGTTACCATCCCTGTAGGGATCCCTCTCCTCTCTCTTCCCAGAAGGTGCTGGCTTGGGCATTTCTTTCTTTTCTTCTTCTTTTTTAAAAATGTATTTGGTACAGGGTCTCACTACACAGCTCAGACTTGTAGTGATCCTCCTGCCTCAGCCTCCCCAGTGCTGGGATTACAGGCATGTGCCACCACACCAGTTTCAGTGGCTGGCTCCAGGTAGGGCTAGAACAGCAGGCAGCGGTGGGGATTGAACCCGGGTCTTTGTGCTTGCCAGACAGGCCCGAGCTATCTCCCTGGCCCTAGCATTTCTCTTTCTGTCCTTTCAACTCTGCTGCCAACTAGTGGGAAGTCTCCCCAATTTTAGAACTTAAAAAAGAAAAAAATGTGTTATGTCTGAATGTGTTATGGATTAAACAACGAAGTGACTGGAAGCAGACAAAGCAGAAAACATCAATAGCAAAACCATACTCTTATGTACACAGGATGAATCAGATATTGGTCTCAAGAACCTTCAAAAGGTTCAGCATATTGATTATAGCACAATGTAACGCTAAAATTATGTTTGGAATACATGTCACTCTTGTCTTTTTGATATGTACTGCTCCTGGTGTAAACTCAGTTACTGTCATTCTTTCAAGAATAGTTCTTGAAAATAAGAGACTGGGCCAAAAACCATATTCTTGACAGGCTACAGTTTT
>PVJA010038662.1:0-19628 GCA_004027025.1 Myocastor coypus
TTTTTTTTTTTTTTTTTTTTTTTTTTTTTTTTTTTTTTTTTTTTTTTTTTTTTTTTTTTTTTTTTTTTTTTTTTTTTTTTTTTTTTTTTTTTTTTTTTTTTTTTTTTTTTTTTTTTTTTTTTTTGTCTTTTTGAGACAGGGTCTTGTTATGCAGTTCAGGCTGGCCTTGAGCTCACTTTTGTAGCCCAGGCTGGTCTCGTACTCGCACCGATCCTCCTGCCTCAGCCTCCCGAGTGCTGGGGTTACAGGCGTGTGCCACCATGCCCAGCTTTCATTTGATTTTAATTTCAGCCATTCCAATGGATATGGTTCCTTCCATAAGTGGAAAACTACAGGAGATCTGTAAGAAGCATTCCCATGACTTCCAGTATTTTGTATAAAGCTGATTTTCTACAGTTTTTCCATTTCAGTCATTAATATTAGTTAATGATATAAAAATTATGGAATCTTTTAAAAATGAAATATTTTCAGACAGAAGCAACAGCATTTAAATCCAGCTAAGGTAACCATATAGGTCAGGGTATGTTAGTGTTTCTTGAGGCCAATAAGAAAGTGTAGCATGATCATGTGAGACATTATCTGTTCTCATAAATAGGCATCTTTCCTGGTGAATATCTATAGAAAAATGACTCAATGTATATTTTAACTTAATGTGGTTTTATCATATTGAGCATTTGTTTTTATTCCAGAAATAAGCAGTAAAAACATAGTGAGTTTAAGAAGTATAACAGATTTTATAAGATTATTTACTATAGCATAATGATGAACAAAAACATCATTGGCCCCTGTGTGTGTGTGTGTGTGTGTGTGTGTGTGTGTGGTAGGAAGAGAGAGAAACAGAGAAACACAGACAGACAGACAGACACACAGACAAAGAGAGAGACAAAGAGAGAGAGGACATGAAAGGATGAGATAGTACAGTAGCTATCAATTAGTTATGATATCATGAAAAGTTCAGATAACATGATGCCATATAGGAGTACTACATACCAGCTGGCAGAGTAGAGACCAGGTGAGAAACTAAGATTACCAATATGAATATTAGCACCAGAGAGGGAGGTCTAATCATGAACTTCATCTAGCCAATATTCTTTCAAGAACCAAAACACAGGACTGAGTCATGCCTTAAAAGTTACAAAGGACTAGAGAATAAAGGAGATTGTACACATGCTAAAGGAGCAAGTTCAGGACAAAGACTAATAAGCATGCAGAGAATAAAGGCTGTGGAGCTGAAGCTAAGAAAGAATAAGAAGATAAGGAAAATGACAATGGCAGAAAGATGTAAAAGGTACAGTTTTCAAGATCTTAAAATTAAGATGTTTTTAACTCAGAGAGGAAGTCTTAGCATAGATGATAGATGTAGGGCCAGCGAGATAGTTCAGTAGACTAAGTGCCTGCTTAGACAAGTGAAGGGTCTAGGGTTCGATCCCTGGCCAACAAGCCATACTGGCCCTGCCCCTCAGGTGCACTGAGCTGGAAGACCAACTCTGGGTGTCATAGTGCACGCCTGTAATCCTAGTGCTGGGGAGGCTAAAAACAGCAGGATCACTGTTTTAGTTACCTTTTACTCGTTGCTGGAACAAATACCCGACACCCAAAATGAAGGAAGAAAAGGTTTATTAGTTCACAGTTCCTGGAGGTTTTAGTCCATATTCGGCTGGCTCAAGACTGAGTGGAACAGGGCAGAGAGCATCCAGTTCATGGTGGCTGAACAGCAACAAAATGATGACAGAGGCAGCCAATCAATCAGGACGACAGAGCAACAGCATAAGTCTTTCTCTCTGTCTCTCTTTATATTCCAATCAGGCTCTCTACCTTAGGATATCTGCCCTCGGCCGCACCCATAGTCCCAGCCATATTCAGACCGATAATCCCATCAGTATTAAAACTTATAATCCCAGGGATCATGGATCAAGTCTTAAACTCTAGATCAGTACTAAATCACATAATCCCAGTGACCCATGAGTCAAGTCTCTGTCTATAAAAGTTCCTGCCCCATGAGTCAAGTCTCTGTCTATAAAAGTTCCTGCCCCATGACTGCATGAGGCTTTGGGGGAGGGGGGCAACTAGACAAACCATAACAATCACCATGAGTCGAAGTTGCATAGCAAGACCCTGCACCAAGTAGATTAAATAATAAATAAATAAATAAATCTCAGATTATAGATGTAGACATAACACCCAAAACCATAAAGTTGCAAAAAACAGTGTTGGAGGAAAGTGTCACAACATTGGTCTGAGCAATATTTTTTTTTTTAGATTTGACCACAAAAAAGTATAAGCAACAAAGCAATATTAAACAAACTGAATTACACCAAAATATACAGCTTCTAAATAAAGAGAAAACAACAGATTTAATAGAAAATCTATGGACTGAGAGAAAATATTTGCAAGCCATACATCTGAAAAAGAGTTAACACCTGAAATCTACAAGGAATTCATCTCTATAAAAAAGAAAACAATCTAATTACAAATGAGGAAGGGGCCAAAATAAGTACTTCTCGAAAGAAGATACACCAATGGCCAAAATATGTAAGATACATCATGAATCACTGGTGAATGATAAGTAAAAACTATAGTTATATGTCACCTTGCACCTGTCAAATAGGCCATTATAAAAGAGATGAAAGGATAGTATACTATGGTGGAGCTGATAAGTAGAGAAAAGGAACCTTTGTACCCTATTGGTGGGGATGTAATTAGTAAGATACTAACAAAATATTGGAGGCGGGTTATTCAAAACACCAAAAATAGAATTACTATATGATCCAGCAATCCTATGTCTGAGTACTTAACCAAAAGACGTGAAATGTTACGTCGATTGCAACATTATTCGTAATTGACCATGGTATGGTATCTTTCTATGTGGGTCAGCAGATGAATGGATAAAAATGTGGTGTGTACTTTTCAGTCCTTGAAAATAAAGACATTGTGTAACTCAAAACAGCTAACATGGAATTAAGGCAACTTACATAAGACATGAAGAGACAAACATTGTATGTTCTCAAACATGAAATCAAGAACTGAACTAAAGAACGCAGAGTAGATTAGGATTCCCAGAGGCTCGGAGAGAGTGGCGCAAATGCAAAGTGGATTCCTGAAGGATACGGACCTTCAGTTAGATAGATAACCTACTTATATGCTGAGATATATTTCAAACTATGATCAATATAGTAAACAATAATGTACATTTCAAAAGTACTGAGAGTAAATTTCAAATGTTCTCACTAGACCAACAGCAAACATCTGAGGTGATCAATATCCTACCTGACTTGATTTAATGATTGTATAGTAATAAATCATGGGATCACTGTGTACCATATATATATATATATATATATATATATATAACTCTTAAGTTAGCAATCTCTATTTTTGAAAATGAAAGTGTAAATCAAAATATTTTAATATTAAATCTATTAAATATCCTTTATTTTCTACAAATCTGGTGTAGAGAAGGATGGCTTCTAGATGGGAAAAAGAGACTTTATTAAAATTTAATAGGGGATCTTACCAAATACAGCTTCTTCTAATTGCTACATTTAGAGCAATTAAAAGACAAGGGATAGGGAAACTGAATCAAGAGTGGAACCAAGGAACACAGTTACAATTAGAAAATTTTAGGAAGAGTAAACAAAGCAAAGAGGAAAACCAGAAACATAAAAAAAAATTGGAAAAATTTGGGGGGCCTGGGAGATAGCTCAGTAAAATCAGTGCTTGTCTGGCAAGTGCAAGGTCCTGAGTTCAACCCCCAGTACCAAACAAAAAGCCACCTCCTTCACCAGCCTCCAACAAAATACAAAGGAGACAAGAGGCAGCCACCTGAAGTTGTTTATCTAATATATGAAACACACACAGTTACACATACACAAATGTATATATGTTTTCACTTTAATATCATTATATTGTTGTACCAGATGCACATATTATACCCAGAAATATGAGGATTTTTCCTTACCAGTTTGCTCTGTAGACCAGAATGTCAACCAATCATCAAAGCTTATCACAGCATCTGACACTGCACTGATTTGTGAGTTTTGATTATGCAATGCAGTTCAGAGGACACAGTTGCAGCATTGTGAGCAATGCACACACAACATTCCATTTTCATAATTTTGCATGTTCCATCTTGTACTGCCATTAGAATTTCTAGGGTCACTTGGTCTTGTAGAATGGCATTCTCCTTATTTTTATTCTTGAAATTAATATTTAAATACCTTCTTGGTATACAGTTAGTAATTTAATGTGCCACATTACATCCTTAAATCCTATTTGAAAATAAAGATAATGGCTAGATGATCATATTGATATAAGAGACTACCTACCCTAGAGAAAACCAAGACCATATGTTTGCACAGAGCCATTGGATACCAAGACTTGGTGCTGCCCAATTAATCCTAGCTCTTTCCTTCCAACTAGCAGTAAATATAGCAGTATCTTTTCAACACCACAGTCTGATTATAACCCTGGGTAAGAATCCACACAAGTGGAACACAGCAAGACAGGAGGGAGAAGGACTGTCACAAGTTCAAGGACAGCCTGAGCTACATAGTGAGACTTTGTCTCAAAAAACAGACAAAAACAATAATAGAAGTAAAATAATGCTAAATTATAATGTATTCATATTAATTTTAAAAGTCCTCTACAAAGGAATTTAAAGCAACACTTGTTTGTGTATGTGTGGTACTGGAGATTGAATCTAGAACCTTGGCATTGAGCTATCTTCCCAGTCACTTTTTATTCTTTTTTAGAGACATAGCCTCACTAAACTGCTAAACTGTCAAAGCTAGGTGCAAACTTGTCTTCCTCCTAATGCAGCATTCCAGAATGCTATAATTACAAGCATACGCTACCATACCTAGATACTTACTCTAGGTTACCTTTATTCCCTTTTAATAGCCACTTATTTATCAACCTGTGTACAGAGCTACCAAAATATTAATGAACAATTAAATTCTTAAAATTTAACATGGTAAAAGATGTGCTGCCATTAATCACCTTGAAAATCTTCCCCCAACTTTAAACATACCTATCCTATTGTTCTTACCATTTTCTGCAGTTCAGGAACCCTATTTTGTGTCTTTATAATGAATGATGTAAAAATACTGTGAGTGCTGCTGCCAAGTGCCAGCCAATGAAAAGCAGGCTTGTAAAAACATTATCTACTTTACTCACTGTTTATGGCACTATCCTTGGCTCTCCCCCAAGGTCAAAATGACTATAAAAGATAAACATTTTGAATCAATTCAGGATATCAAGACAACTATGTTAATGCATCTAAAGAGTCTCACTAAAAAGGACTCCAGAACTGCTTTAGAAAGTCGCAAAAAAGATGGATGAATTTTGAAAGAGATAAATAAATGTCTTTATTAAAATAAAAGTTTTAAAATTTAAAAAAAAGGATCCACAATATATTTCAGATGACATTGCTCCATGTATTGTGATTATTTTGGTATTGATTGACTGAATTGTTCTTTTTGTATTTAGGCATGCTTTTGACTTAATACTACTATTATGCTTTATAATTTCAGTTTTACTTTCTTTTTGAGTGTTAAAGACTACTTCAGAGTGAGACATACACTAATCAAACTTAGCCTTACACTCTACACATATATGAAGTTCAGCTCAGGCTGCTTAGGCACTACTTTTGAGGCTATGGACAGAGCCTGTGAATTCTTTAAATTTTTCTTATGCCAAATCTTTCTTCTGCCAGGATGGGTCCATGGTCCTTGTTATACTACATGCTGCCACTGGCCATGGTCTCATGGCATGGACACATTTTTCTCCTTAGTTATCTTTCTTTTATATATTACACACTGGCTGGCTTTTGCCCTCTGAGGTCAGTCATCTCCTTGCTCATGAGGCTGGGTGATTCTATGGAGTTATAGAATCCTACAGAGAGGCTCCCTGATGAATATGTGGACTTTGGGTCTTAGGTCCTTGTTGACTTTGAAGATCCAGGGCCAAAACATTTGCTTTCTTTTAAGCCATTACCTTTCTAAGGTTGCCTTTCAAGCTTTATTTCTTTAACACATTAAAGTTCAGTTACAAATTATTGTAGTTGTGTTTTGCAAGGGGAACATTACAATATAGGGCACACACTTTATAAGATTACTTTATAGTGGATCACACATAAAATCATAGAGAGGGTATAGGAAATCTGTCCACACACTAACAACCAAAGAATCTAGCTGAGAGCCTATATCCCATGGCTTTAAGTGAGCATTTTTTTTTATTATATAAGTGAAATAAGGCTCACCAAATACCTCAGTGGATTAAAGTACCTGCAAGCAGGCACAGAGGCTAGGGGTTCATCTTTGGGCCTGCTGTGTGGGCCCTGTCCCCCAGGGCACACTGAGACAGTAATTGAGACTGGGCATGGTGGTGTATAACTGTAATCTCAGCTCTTGGGAGGTTGTAAACAGGTGGATCACTACATATGAGTCCGATTTAGTAGTGAGACCCTTAACACCCTGTAGGCCCTTCCCTAAAATCACAAAGAAAAAAAAAAAAAAGCAAAAGAAAAGCTTATAAGTCAAGTAAATTTGAGGGCAGAGTAAAAAGTCTATGTAGTCAATAACACTATTCTCCAAATTCACAGGACTTCTAAAAATATCTTTATTTCTTCTTCGTAGTTACACCCTTTAAACCTGTTGTAGGAATCTGAATCATATTTTCGGAAGTATATTTTGATGTCATGGCAATGAAAAATATGGTTTCAGGATAGAAGTACATACTAGAGTACAAATGCAGAAAGGCTTTTCACTTAAATAAACATTGAGATTACTTAGTTCCGGCACTGTCCTAGACATTTTGTTAGGTGTTTATATATGTGAGAACACAGTCATTTCTCAGTCAACTCTGAGGTGGGAGATAGAATAGTCTTTGCATTACAAATAAGGAAATTAATGACAGTGATTTTCCTCAGAAATTATGTTTTTGGCACATAGTAGGTGTTAGCAAATAAGTTTTGTTCAGATTAATAAATGAGTAAGTGAAAAAATGAACAACTGAATGAACTAAATCTCTGACACAACATATATTTTGTGCCATTGACAATGAAAAGATCTTGAGTAGAGATGTTGATTTAGAAAGTGTTCTATTTCACTAACTTGTTTTGAGTAGGAAATTTATATTTCAATATTTTATTCTTTCTATAACCAAACTTAAAATCATTTTCTGATTTTTTTCTTCTCATTCCCCTGTCAATTATTTTCAAGCTTCACGTCTAATTTTCTCCTATCCATTTCTCAAACCCATTCTCAGTCTAGAATTCCGGCAGCACCTGGAATGCAGCAGGACGCAGCAGCACGCACCCTGCTCACAAGTCCCTGTGCTCCAGTCGGAGCACGTCTGCTTTTCAGACATCCATCTTAGGAAGTGAATAATTATGTTTCTTCAAAAAGAGTTCAGAGAATGAAAGATATCAAAATCGGAGAGTATAACTTTCTCTCAGAAACCTGTTATGCTATGCAGACAAGATACATGCGCTGAGAAAAGACAAAAGAGAAAACGCACTGCCCATCCCGGCCACAAGTGGGCTTAAGGGTGCAGTTTCAGCCATCTCCACACCCCCTGAGAGGCAGCATAATGGCTCTGTTCTACAGATGCGCTCAATGGCCCCTCACATTAGCTGACACCTTGAGTTCTTTCTGTTCACCAGGCTCTGACCCAAAGGCTAATTCACTTAAGCCTCAAAACCACCCTATGATTTACTTACTATTATAGTCCCATTTTACAGTTGGGAGAACTCAAAGGAGAAGTAGACGGTGGCAGGGTCACATGATGAGGAAAGGGCAGCCTGGAGATCAAATCCTGGCCATTTGGCCTGAGAACGTGGACTCCTGACCTTAGAAACCAGCGTGAAAAGAGGTGAGTTTTGTCTGGTCTGATCAGCCTTGTAAACAATGGCACGTGATTTAAGGCTACAGCTGTGTTTTCAGGGTAGAGCTAGCATGTGTGAGGCCCTAGGTTCAATCCCCAGTGCCATGAGAGAAGACCTGTTCTATATAAATACTGTTCAAAGGGCTGCTTTCCTCAAAATACTTGACTGAAAGCAGTTTGAAAAATTTGGGTTTAATGTCATTTTAATATCTTCTATACTTAGCCTCATTTCTAAAGAGGACATCTGACTATCTCTGGACAAGTTTAAAGTATAATACAATTTTTCAGTTATTAATCCTAATGATCAATGTTTAAATATATATTTAACCCATCTTCATTGTTTAACTGTTTTAGTTTGACACCACGCTTCCTGTAAAAGACATGTGTGATGTCAGCTTTTGAAAAACTACACCAGACAGACAGGGATTACTTATAAGAAGCTTGAAGAGGCGCTAACCCCAGGTTCCCTGAGAGGGAATCAGCTTTCCTCCAAAGGCAGCAGCAGCAACTCTGCGAGGCCACCACAGCCCCGGTGACCATTCAGCACTGTCTGCCATTGCAGAGCCCTCCCACTCAGGAGAGGGAGGGAGGCCGTGAAGCCACCCTGGTAGTGGGAAGCATTTCCATATAGCTGTTGCCCTTTTTAGCAGCCTGGCAATGAGTGACCAGAGTGAATTATGCACTGCTCTGTGAGATTGTGACACAGCGCACTGGAGGAACAGCAGGGGTGTTAGAGCATCCATTATTTGAAATTTTTGTTTCTTTTTCTTACTAGATTCCATGCTGCTCCTTTCCTGTCATCTCGTTCCTTTTTTTTCTCTGTCTATTGTTTTGAGAGTTTTGTGTCTGACAGTTCTTTTCTACTCCTGCTTACATCCTTTTTGTTACCTTGTTTCTGCTTCCACAGGCTCCCCCAACCCTCTTTTCTTGAGCTTGTATATTCGGAGCCTTATTTTCCTTTTCAGGCTCTCAGTCCTTTGCCGTACTTCTCTTTCTCTTTCCGCCTTATTGTCTCATATAATACAGAAAAACAAATTCTCTTTCTGTGCGCATTCTTTTGCGTGGTGTTATGGAGTTGTCATTTTCTCTTCAGGATAGGTGCACTTCGCTATTCATTCTTATGCCAAGAATTCCAAACACATGTCCGGGGGAGTGCCAAGGCTGATGGCAATAAAAACCAATCACCACGGCCTGTGGAAGTGGTTACTGAGAACAGAGCAGACCCATTTCTCACCAGTAGATCAACTCACACAGAATCTGTAAACGCTTTTTGCTAATTTCACATTATTTCATATTTTATCTTGTCTCTAAGACTATCTGTTCCAAAATGTCAGTGTTTCGACATGAATTCGTGTAAATCCAGCTATCCTGTCATCCCTTCCTTTTTTAAAAAACTGATAAATACAGCCTGAAAAGACAGTTCTAGTGATTGGAGCATTCACTAATTAATGACTAATGTGCTCTACTAATTATTGCTTGAACAAGTATTATACATAAATAGCAGGCATAACACAGGTGTTGGGGATGCCAAACAGCAGGATATACATATATATATATATATTTACATATACTTCAGTCAAGCTCGTCATGCCCGATTTCTTTTTTTTTTTTTTTTTTTTTTTTTTTTTTTTTTTTTTTTTTTTTTTGTACATGCATCATATTGCTTTTCCTCCCATTTTTTTAATTCCTGTGGACAAAGAGCTCCTACTTTTTCTTTAAGTTTATTTAAAATAGACTTCTAGTTCTGCTGCCTGAATTCACTGCATCTGTTTAGAAAGCTTCAAATCTCTTTGAAACCCCTAATGTGACAGATACTTCAGTCCCATTTTTATGTTTGAAAATAAACTAAAACAGTAACCTCACCATTCCTGTGCTGATAGGTTTGTGTAACATTCACAGAATATTAACAGCAGTTGACTGACTAGTCTTTGTAGGTGCATGTAAGAAATATCAGAGAGTTATGTCAAAATATAAGATTGAGTTCTTACCTCCAAAAAAATTTAGTTACTTGTTCTTTGTTAATTGTATATTTTCCTGTCTTTATTTGCCTGCTTAATTTTCTGTTTTTGTAAATGTTCTTCTTTGTAGTTGTTTTCCTGAGATAGTGTTGTTCCTAATGGTAATTCTTGTCTTATTTTGTTACTGGTGTAAATATTTTCTCAGTGCCATGTCTCTATGACATTCTTTTCCATATCAATATCACAATACCTCAAATGCTAATAATAGTTTACACACGAAAAGCCCAAAATTATAGTCGCTTGTAGAGGAGTCTTCCAGGTGCTTCTGTTGCCAAGATCATGGGATGTGGTAGTTGCTTCTCTCAAAGCCCAGGAGAAAGAGAAAGAGCCATTCCTCCTCATTCCACATGGACCGACACAGAGACATCTAGTCCTTTCCAGCTGGTCCATTGTGCTGGAATATCATTCTGCTTCACACCTTTTTATTTTGCTCCTTCACTGGAGCTGAGTACAAAAAAGGAAGGGGGATAACTTGGTGAAAGAGTTAGCTGTATTTTGTAGCATCCAACAATCTCAGATACTTGAAAAGGATTTTTTAGAATTTTTAATAAATGTCCCCAAAGAGCTTATGTTTTCAGTTCTAGTTACATTTTAACAACATTTAATCCCTTGTCATTGCTTTGTCAGACTTTTAATTGAATTATTCAAAACATGAAACAAAGGAAAGAGTTATAGATAGCTCAGTAATATTAACGGAATTACCAGAGTGCTGAGAATTATTAAAGAGGACATTATGTTTGTTAATCGGGCATTTAATTTTGCTTCTGTTTGTTGATAGAAAACATCCTCTTGGAAAGGATTTTCTCACAAACCTTAATTGTGACAATGCCTTCTTAATATCCATGCATATAGTGTACAAGCCAAAACTGTTTGAAACCTAATTAGTCAAAAAAGATTCCTAATTTCCATTTTAACTGTAGAGTGACTGACCAGTATTCCACTTGTATAGGTTTTCGATGCACAGGAGAAAGCTGACTTTGAAACTAGAGCTTAAAAATCAGGAATGCTAAAGGAAAATTAATACAGAAAAATCAGTTATTATAGACTATACTAATACACGATCTCTTTCTCTCTCTCTCTCTCTCATATATGCTCATCCAAAATAAGTCAAGTAGAAAAGAATATTTGCTCTACTTATTTTGTAAAAGAAGCATATGCTTAATATTTAAAGATTGATATGAGAAGAGAAATGAAAGACGAATCCTATGAGCAAAATAAGAAGTAAAATATTAATATGAAATATAAATCTCAAAGCATGTAAAAAGATGATAAATATGTCATCACAACATGGGACCTGCCTCAGTAGAGCAAGGTTACATGAGCCAACAAAAAAATAAATCATCATATCACCATGTTAAAGAGGAAAAAAAATCATGATACTTCAACAGATACAGGAAAAATGTTTAATAAAATTCAACACTTATTCATAATCTTTTTTAAAGTTAAAAAATAAACCAACTATAAATGCTAGCCAATTATATTGGCTTAGACCCTGTGTGGTGGTGCATGCCTACAATTCCAGCACTAGAAAGGCTGAAAACAAGGGAACACTATGAGCCTAAGCTGCATAGTGAGATCCTGTACCAAATATATATCCTTGACATCCTATATAGGCTTGTTCCTGTAAACCTCATGCTCAGGAGGCTGAGGCAGGAGGAATACCATGAATTCAGTACCAGCCTAAGATACATAGTGAGATCTAGGTCAGCCTGGACTTCACAACCAAAGCCTGTCTCAATAAATAAATAAATAAATAACAGCAACAACAACAACAACAACAACAACAAACTATTAAATAAACTATAAATGTGAAGGAACTTCTTAAATCAATCAAAGTTGTTTTCCAAATATCATCACCCAATATAAAACTTACTAGTGAATAGCTATAATAGGTAGAAGAATTCACAGTTTGTCAGATGGTTACAGCTGGAGTTCCCGCCACTTCCCTTTGCATTTCTTCCTACTTACCCTTTAAGACACGCCCTTGTGTTCCTACAGGTGTATTGACGCAGCACAGGGTATGAACTGTGGTGGAGCTCTTGGACTCAATGTTTGAGGGTTTTTTTATTTGTGATTTAAAGAAAGGATTTCTGTGTTTTCTTAAGCCTATTTTATTTTGATAAATATTTGAAAAATGTAAAAACATTTAATAGCGGAGAAAGCTGCTTAGTTTCCATTGTTGAATGAAGAGTAGTGATGACATAACACAGTGGGGAGTGCCATTCTAGCACAGCACAATGTTCACAGGTATGTGCCAGCAGGCTTATTGCTATGTTAAGAAATATGATCTTTTTCTTCTTTTGGCCCATATACATTTTCCTAAAATGAGCTTACATTATTTATGGAAACAAGGAAAAGGGATATTAGGAAAAAAAGAATTTTAGCTAATTAGTAAAAAAATTGCGAACAACCCACTTTTAAAAATATGTATAATGGACAGACAATTCAAAGAAGCAAAAGTACAAATAGCCACTAAGTATGAAAAGATATTCAAAGCAGCTGGTCAGCATGGAAATGCAAATTAACACATTTTAATTTATTCTCCAGTTGGATTGGTGAGTCGTTATGACAGTCAGTGCTATGGAGGGCTTGGAGAAGCAGGCATTCTCCTGTATTATTAGTGGGAAAGTGAAACAGTGCCTCTCTTTTGGAAAGAATTTTGAGGCATTAAAGTACATTTTTGGTCATGTCTTTTTAAGTCAAGCAATTGAATTCTAGAAATCTATTCCTTCCGTTGTGACTCTAGTACTACCACGTGATCGCCAGGTAGTCCCTCCCAGCTATATCCAAAGGAGTAAAGTTAACATGCAAAACAGATACATTACCACTTTATTTATTTGTTTTGTATTTTTTAGGGAAGGGTCTACAGGGTGTTCATGCTCTCACTACTAGATCAGATTTAGTGATCCGCCTGTTTACAGCCTCCCAAGAGCTGGGATTACAGGCACGCTCCACCATGCTCTCTCAATTGCCACCTCAGTGCACACCAGGGCCGGGTCCAACATGGCAGGCCCAAAGATTGAACCCCTGGCCCCTGCACCTGCTCGCTGGTGCTTTAATCTGGTGAGCTATTTGGCTGGCTCTCATTACTACTTTTTATTGTGGATTTTATCATAAAACACGTGTTCTGCAGTCTAAGTGGATGAAGGAAATATGACTCATGCTCGTGTGTACCTGCAAACACACATGCAGACACACACACACACACAGAAATATCATTTAGCCATAAAACAATAAAACCTGGAACAGCAATTCCACATTGGGTTTATTAAAATGGGCATAGAAAGATGTGTGTTGTATTGTCTCTTTCATATGATGAAAATAAAAACAAGTCAGCTCCAAATAAGAGTGAGCATTGTAGAGATTAGGAATGGTGCCGAGACATAGAAGAGGAGGTCACAGGTGAAGGGGTAGAAGAAAGCTGGGTGGATATGACCATTGTACAAGTGTGCATGAATGGAAATGTCAAACACAAAAATTAGGAAATAAAAGAACTGGAGCAGTAGGAACCCAAAGAGGTAGCATCAACATCAGAGATAAGCGCTGATCTCTGTGTCTTACGCCTGGATTTCCACGGTACAACATCAGGACAGTTGTTAAATGGTCTTGTACTGCTGATAGGAAAATCCCTGATTCAAAGCTGTGCTAGTGATCACCTTTTATTAGTGATAGTGGCACTAAACACTCTACAGGCCAGAATGCACCTTTATTCATTTGTCCTTCCAACAAAACTGAGGTGTTTATCCAGGTACGACATCCTGGAGATGCAGCAGTGAACAAAGGGCTGGAGCTTGCCCGCAGCTGCCCCAGAAGGTCTCTCCATTGTGTGTCCATTTCAAGAGCATGTTTGAAAGAGAAAGTGAACGTGTTAATAATGACAATTATGTAATTCTTTGCATAAAATAAATAAGTAGCATAGTACATGCATGAACCACATCTTTAATGTGGTTCAGTGAAGTTCTATTTGTGATAGCATAATACTGGAAATAAATCTCTCTCTTTAAGGCATGTTTGGATGAATTATGGCCCTACCATGCAGCAGAATGCTGTGCTACTCTTCAAAAGAATGAAGCAAGTCTTTCTTAATCATAAAGAAGTAAAAAGAAGCAAAAGTTTATCTAAATGAATGAATGAGCGTGTGTGTGTGTGTGTGTGTGTGTGTGTGTGTGTGTAAGAGAGAAAGAGAATAGCTTTCATACTAGGTGAGAAGACAAACTGAATTTTGTGTTGAATGATAACAATACATATAAGTCATATAATACATCAATATAAACATAGGATAAAAATGGACGCAAATCAATGTCAGTGCTGCTAGTGTTCAGAACTCGTTCAAACTGGAATTTCAAAAGAGGAAATTATATTTCCTTATACAATTGTCTATATATGAATAATTTTTAATTTCTATGTGTTAGCATAACTAATGTTTATTTTCAAGGTTTTACAAGGGTGTTTGAGTGCACAGGATATGAGTCTGATGTTAAAATAACTCCATCACTAGTGTGTTATCTTAGCATCCAAGAAGTGTTCCTACAGTTAACTCATGCCTTAATATTGATCTGTCTGTTCAAAGAATAAGTTCTGTTTAGTGGAATTGTATCAGAATTTTTGTAAGAAGAATTAAGAATTAACTTTCAGTAAGAGTCTATTTTTAAAAATAATGACCAATAACAAATTATCCCACAATAATCTCTAATTTAAAATTTTCTTTTTATGATATTTCAAAAATACAATGTAGAATTGATTATTCCTACCTAGCAAGAAATATATTTCTCATAATTCTCTGGAAATGTCAAACAACAGAGTAATCATTAAGAACTAAAATTACTGAAGTAATTTTTTAAACAATGTTTGCTTCAGAAACTGTATAGTAGACATGACATAAAACTACAGATTCAACTTTTACCCATGGGGTAAAAAGGAGTAAGTTCTGTTGTAAATAATATCAAGTCAAAATGATAGAAGATTTAAATTTCCCATTGTTTTTTGTGAATGTATATAATATCATACTAGCTACCTTTTATCTGTTCTATGAAAGGTACTTTGTTATTTCTTACTTGATCATGACAAAGCCATCCATACCCACATTCCTGAATTTAGGGAGTAGTTATGTGCTTTCCTTTAAAATTTCTCACAGAAGATGCAACCCTAATCAAACTTTTCTCCTGTCTGGCTGATAACCTCTACTTGAAGTAAACAGTTGAAATATTGCTTAATCACACTACATTCCACTTTTTACAGTTAAGACAAACATTATTTTGCAGCTATAGGAGTAACAAAACAAAATGATTTTACTCCATGTAAGAGAAAATACAGTTTTAAATTATTTATTATTTTATGAGGCATGACTTCTTATGACACAGCATTTTTATTTTCTGTATTTTAAGTATAACTTTTGGAGAGGGACACTTCTGAAAATGATGGTAATATTTAAGCAGCCTGGGGAGCAGAGACTCTCCGTCTGACTCAGGCCTGAGAGAGAAACAGCATGCTAATTTCAGTTGGCAATCTTTGCTTGATTTCTTCAGTCCAAACTCAACTATTATTAACCTTTGTTTGTGACAATTGAAGAGAATAATGGTGGAATTTGGGGCCGTTAATGTCACATTGAAATCAATAGCTGTAAATGGTAGTTGCCACAGTTCTAACTGATCTGTCACATTCAAACAAAAGAAGGCTTTCTCAGTTCATAGAGGATTGCTGAGACAATCAAATACACACAAGAAGCTCAAAAGACCTTTAAAATATTAAGAAAATAAACTGATCACTTTATCTGGTTATAAAGGTATTTCTTGTTTTACATGTTTGCTTTAACAGTGCGTTTTTTTGTTGTTATTGTTGTTCGCATTTTTAATAACTGAAACTGTAACTCACATACAAGATATGTAGCAGCTTCATTCAGACATCAGAAGCTCAGCTCTGTCATAAAAATAAATTGAATTGTCCTCAGAATAGTGATGGTATTAAGTGGTGGGGATAGTGATGATAAGCTGGCAATAACAGTAATTTCAAAGGCCACTAAATAAAAACAACGTAAAAACCTTAAAGCCAGAGCTCCGGGGACCTCTGACAGTCTTCTTAGCATGACTTCAACACCCAACATAAATCTGTCTTTTAGAGTCAGCACAGTTATCTGGGATAAACTTTCTCTGCTAGGCTTGGACCTTGTCTTTACTTTTCTATTTTTCAGTATATTTTAGGGCTGTTAATTAAGGGATTTTAGTTCATGCTCTCATATAACTTCAGTATGCTTATTGGCCAACTCTGAACCTAATTCTGGTTATAATTGACTGGATATTGACTAATACCACTAGGAGCATAAGTTGACTTTGAAAAGTTTCAAGAAGTAATATTACACTGCTTGATCAGGAAGAAAAATCTTTTGATAATTTTTCCATGAAATAGTAACAGGCCTCCAAGTTTTACTACGACATAATATGAAATATGTTTATTCATTGAAACACCATCCTCTGAAAGATCAAGTTAGTTGTTCTTGAAAGGAGAAAGTAGAAAGGTTCAGCACTTTATGAACACAGAGTTTAAGAAGAAGAAAAATAAATAAGATCATGTTTTTAACTTGCCTGAGGCAAAGTTAGTATTTTTCTCAGTTTATGATTTTACAAGATGATTTTCACACTTGAAATTTTCCAAAATTATTAGCTTAAGGACCTCATGACATTATAAAACATTGAACTCCTTTGAAATAAATTCACTGGTTCAAGAGGAGCAAATCAGGTTCAAGGATTTGTTTTTCTGCATAACTTATATCTTCCCTCTAGAGTATGAGATTCCAGCCCTTATCAAATTACCTGGGACAAAACAACAGAGCATTCTGTAAAAGTCATTCTACCAAAACAAACAAACAAAATAGCCCTTATTTGTAGCCTGTGCTGGTCTTCGTGGCATAAATGCTGCTCTCACCACTCATTTCCAGCTGCCAACTCTCAGGCTTGACTGCACATGGCTCTCCTGGCACCCAACCTGTTTCCCCAGCAGAGTTGTTCTGAGCTCAACACCTGAGCTGCCCTCAGCAAATACAGGACATAGAAGAAAGCAGTAAAATAGATCATGCTTTTTCAAAACCTGGAAATCTGAAGACACCTAAACATTTACACTAATGGCTCAAGGAGTTTTGCCCACTAAGGCATAAGACTGTCAGAGAAGTTTGACCACTACTCATTACTCTTTTCCTACCTAATGTTCCTTGCTTTGTTTCAAACCCTATACAAAGCCTGGTGTTCTTTGCTCCCTACAGATGGCCTTTTTTGCCCTCTGCCTGCCTGTACCCTGCCGCAACAAATTCCACATTGCCTTAGCACAAGTTTGGTGTTCTTCGCTGGTCTCTGCCTCAAGCTGGTCTTTACACCAGGCAGATAACATCAAACATGGAACTGGAACCAGTACAACTGAAAGTTAGGACTCAGCTATGAAAGACTTATAGCCAATGTATAGCCATTAGGAGCAGGACTAGAACACTAATCACACACACACAAAAAAAGTGTTTGCCTAATTTTAGTGAGAGAATCTCATTGATACAGTCAGTGACCAAGAAGCCAGCCACTTTTTATGTAATCTTCGTGTTTTGGGGTTCTGAGATAAAGGATATAAGAGCCAATACCTTGTGGATAAATTAAAGTCATAAAGGAATACTCACCTCTTTGCTATGCTCAGCTAGAAAGCTCAAAATTTCCATCTTTAATGATGTGAAATGAATTATAAATGTGATAATCCCATGGGCTCATATGCATATATCATATTCAGCAGGTCTTCTTAAATCATATTGTTAAGGAAAGGAGGTCTCATAGGAAAAAAATCTACCATGAGAAATCTTGATAAGCAAAAATCTGGGCATATCTGTAATAAATTATGTTCTTTATGATTTAGCATGATACAACTGAAAGTATTCTATTCAGCAGGTCTTCTTAAATCATATTATTAAGGAAAGGAGGTTTCATAGGAAAAAAAATCTACCATGAGAAATCTTGATAAGGAAAAAATCTGGGCATATCTGTAATAAATTATGTTTTTTAGGATTTAGCATGATACAACTGAAAGTATTCTATGTATCCAATTGACATGTACATGATTCTAGTACAGATAAATATATATGTATCAAGAGGAGAAAAATAGGAAGAGAGAAATGGTAAGTCATTTCTGAGTGAAAATATTAGTAGAAAACAGGTAACCAGAGCATAATGAGAGCAACTAGGACTCATTGAGCTAAACCATAGGGATGGCCAAGTATGGTGATATTACTGAGTACTGACTCTAGAACAAACCAAAGACAAGCACATGTCTTTGTGTCACTTTCCTGCACAGTGGATGGAGTACAGTGCATCATCTACTGGTAATTAATCAGTGTTAGCTATGTGTTTATCAGATTCTAGTCAATAAAACAGTCTGCAAAACAGACTAGGGAGAAATTACTGAAATTATTTTGTGGACAATTTCTGTCCAGTATATTCACATGATTTTTTTTGTGTGTGTGAGAAATATATGTTCTTGATGTGTTGCTACACAATTGCACAGCCACTTGTGAAATCAAATTTGTTCAGTGTATCGTTGAAATTATTTACAACTAATATATTCTTACTTGATTAAAGTAGGCAAAATCTAAAAAGACATATATTAAGTTGTCCCCTTATGTTTTTTCTTATGCTTTTGCAGTTTTCTACTTTTTCCTAGTTATAAAACTTCAGCTAAGCTTTAAGATTTCTAGCTGTGAATTAAATACTTTGTCTTTTTGATATATAAATTATCTATATAATTTTTATTATTTTTAATTTTTTATTTTTATTCATGTCAACAGCTTCTTGTATTCTTGTATCAGTTTTTTTTTCTCTTGGTTTTTTATTGTTTTATTAGCATTATCATTCTTGTAGTGTCATTTTTTCTGTTTTCTGTTTTTAAAAATACAGTATGGATTTTTAAAATTTTATTGAAAAATCAATTAATCAAGAAGTTGTAACTGATCTATTTGATTTATTGTTTCATATTATTTTGTTTACTCTTATTCATTTTCTTTTCTGATTGCAATTCTATTAATTTGGAAAATTCTTTGTTCTGTTGTTTAAGTGTATAAAGGAATATTTATACATTATTACCAGTTTCCATAGTATTGCTGGCCCCATTTGAACAACCTGCTTCCACTTTTTACCCTGAGCCCCTGTTTCCATTACATTTTAGTCAGTTTTCCTCTCATTCCTGCCTTATTGCCTCTTTGTTCTTCCCTTCGGAATTCTTGGGTTTTGCTGAGTAGCTGAAAATTTTTAGTTGCAGTCTCTTGTGAAACACACATATATAAACCTTGAAAATTATAGGGTAACTTCTATTCTAAGTCTTAATGATAGAATTATCATTTTGGAAAATTTCAGAATGCTTAATACCATTTATTGTTCCATTCTTTCCTCCTATTGGTGGGAAGAGAGTTGCTTCTGATGGAGTTGTTCTGAGGTTGTGAGCATTTCCTGGAGAATTTTCTTCAGATGTGATGTTAGTACATGGGTGGCATATTATTTGAATTCCTGGATATTGAAAACCATAGTGGTTTTCCTGAACATATGAGTATTGTATTAGCTGCTACAAGGATTTTTGGGTTACAGTCGTTCTTCTTGAAAGCCAGATAATCTTTCTTTTGTTAAGAAAACTATTTATTTTTTGTTCTGGGTAGAAGAAAGAATTTTTTCATTAGCATGGGAGGTCAGACATTTCCCCTGATTGTGTCTAGGT
>PVJA010038663.1:0-19632 GCA_004027025.1 Myocastor coypus
CCCTCTTCTCCTCTTCTCAGGTGTTCTCTGGCACCTGACAGCACTCTTTCTGTTTCCAGGATTCCCCTATGCTGCAGGACCCTTGGATGAATGGAATTACACGGCATGTGAGCCTGCGTCTGGCTCTATGAACTCCGCCAGTTCGTGTCTGTCCCTTCTTTGGGGCTGAGCAGGGCATGGATGTGACATCTTCAGCGATCTGCTCGTCGGCTCTTAGGTATCGAGGGGGTTTCTACTTTTGGCCTACTGTGAACAAAGCTCCCATGCATATTCACGTACACGGCTCTGCATGGAGCTGTGTGCTCATTCTCTTGGGTAGGTCCCGAGGAACGAAAACGCCAAGTCACGCGACGACTCTATTTTTAATCTTCTGGGAAACCACCAAGCTTTTCCCTCCAGGGAGGCGCATTCTCCACAAGGCACCACTTCACATTCCCCCCAGGAATACATGGGGGATGCGAGGTCTGAAACGCCTTCACCAGCACTTGCTGCTCTTGACCAGCTGTATTATCATTGCAGAAGTGCCCAGAGACGCCGCGCCTTTGTTTCCTTTCCGTTTCTCCCATTAATACCGTCTAATGTATGTCCACACACTTACTGGACATTTGTATATCTTAGCAGAAATGTTTATTCAGAAAATCGGCCCATTTCAGATAAAGATACTTGTATTTTTACATCTCCATGGTCTAGATACTAGATCTTTATAATGTAGGTGACCTGCAAACATTTTCTCTCATTTTGTGGGCCTTCTTGTATTTTAAACTGTTTTTTTTTTTTACTGACATTTTTAGTGTTGAGGAAGTCCAACTTGTTCATGTTTTCTTTCCTGAACATGTGTTAGGTTTCGATCTAAGAAGTCATTACTTAATACAGGGTCATAAGGATTTACACTTAGATTTTCTTCTAAAAGTGCTGTATGTGTACTAGATATTGTGAGACAGGAAGGAATGATTCAGAGGGAAAGAGAAGTTACGGGAACAGAAGGGAAGAGAAAAGTGGAGAGAAAAATGATAAAATGGAAACAAAGCTTCGTAAATGAGGGGAAACGGGGCTGAAGAGACGGGAGATGAGGAGGAAAGGGGGGCTAAGATCTGTCATGCAGAGGTGCAGCGCTTCTAGGATGGGTGCGATTGTTATGCACCTTTAAACTGGCCAATAAACCTAATTATCAAAAATACAGGTTTTACAGTTTTAACTTTGACATTTTGGCCTTAACTCCATCCTGTGTAAGCTTTTGTATATGGTGTGACGTAGGATCTAGCTCCGTTCTCTTGCCTAAGGTTTTCCATGGTCTCTGCACCACCTACTGGAGAAATTTCCCTTTTGTCACCCTGGGTGTCTTGGCACCCTGGTCACCAGTAACCTTAGATGGATGAGCCCTTCCATGTCCTTCGAATTTGCTTCACCCTCTGTAAGTCTGTCTTCACACAAGTCCAATACTGTTTTGAATACTGTAGCTTTGCAGTAAAATCTGAAATCAGCAGCTAAAGATTTTTCATGGTTTTCTTCTATGCCAGGACACTGCCCCGCAAGTTGGGGTGGGGGGCGCTACAGGGACCCACAGACTGGCTGAACTTCACCAACACACATGTGGCTGGTGGAAGGCTTTTGCGGTGAGGGCCCTGTGCGGCTGGCTGTGCTCCCATGGGGTTCATGAACAGGAGCACAACCTGTTCTGTGGCAACTCAGGGGAACAGCTGCCCCAGGGTGGGGACAACAGGATTTGGGAGTTCTGGGAGGGGAGTATCTGTCCTTGATCAGTTGCAGGGTTCACATGGGATCTTATTTTGTGAAAACACATGCAGCTACACACCAGTGACTTGTAAGCTCTTCTGTGCTACTGTATACTCTAGTGGAGCTTAGCAGGTGCCAGAGAACGCTGTGCCCGAGACAGAGAGGACAGGCACCCTTGGCAGAGTGCATCAAGTGCGGTACCTACTGTGCATGGACCTGTGTGAAATAATGCTTGCATATCTACCAGCTGATAGCTACCAAGTGCCTACCGTGTCCCATGCAGGAATTGAAGCGTTTCACATCAATCCTTTCATTAACTCTTTACAAGTACTCAGGAAAAGAGAACTGCCACCCCTTGCATCAGTAGTTGAGGAGACTCAGTCCACAGATCAAATAGTGTGCCCCACATCCCACGGGGCATGGTTGGCAGGGCCTGGCTTTCAGTTTGACACAATCGCAGAGCTCACTGTCTGCCACGCTCCCCTGCCAGCTTCTCTCCATCCCTGGTTGCAGGTGGTGATGCTATCAGAGGAGCAGGCCACGGATTCTGGCCACATGACCACTTTCCATGCAGTGATGACACCAGGAGAGGCCACCGTGCGATGGCAGAGGCAGGACCCAGCCCAGACACTGTGTGGGACACATAAACTCAGTGATGGCCACGGGTACCTACAGCTTCTGGGAGTCCAGGGAACAAAGGCGTAGCCAGCAGTGGCCGCCAAGTACTCTCAGTGGGTGTGGGTGAGTGGCCTGAGGTGCTATAGGGTGTGGATCATCACAGGAGGGAGAGAGGACAGGTCGTGTGGTAAGGAAGGGCATGAGGATGGGGCCAGGCAGATGGCCAGGGTAGGGAGCCTGGAGCCTACAGGGGACAGATTTTCCACGGTGGTGAGGTAGTAGAGGGTCAGGCAGAACAGCCTCAGAGAGGCAGTGGGGAAGCAGCCGCTGGGACCATAGGCCAACACTGGCCTGGATTGCAGCAAGGATAGGCTGGCACTTGAGACCTGCTGGGCACCCCTCCCAGGGAGGGGAGCTAGCCTCAAGTCCAGGTGGAGTCCACCCCGGGCATCAGGGCTGCTGGCCTCAGGCCCAGAGTCCTTCCTCACGGTCTGGAGAAAGTCTGCTCTGTGCTGGTTGCCCACGTGGAGACAGTGGCCCACCACATGCTCTGAGCCAGTATGTCCAGCACAGCTGGGACCTCCTGCTCTGTCCCTTAGCATCCCCAAGAGGCTAGGATGCGGGTGACGTCAGACCACTGACGGCGTATAGGACACGCCCAGAAGCCCAGAAGGATGCTCTGAACCAAAGTCTGTCCACAGAGGGTGCAGATGGAAGCCAGGCACGTCCTTTGGCGCCTACTCGCCAGCCCTCCTGCGAAGCACTGCAGCTCTGGTGAAGACTCAGGCTGGGCTCAGGGCAGTCGCTGCCAAGCTGAGCCGGGTTCTGACAGACACCACACGGCGGTGCAGCTTGGCACGCCATGTGCGTGAGCTGCTCTTCATGCGGCAGAGGCCGAGGCTCCTCCGTGGGTGGGGAGCACCCCCCCCCCCCCCCCCTTGTTACCAGTTCCCCAGCCCGAGAACCCCCTGCCACTCTCTCCTGGCAATTTCACACCAGGGACTGCTCACTCATTCTAGGGTCAGAAGCACTGTTTTCAAGACTGTAAGAAAATGACTTTCCTGGAGAGGTTCGCAAGCGCTGTGCATCTCCGGCTGCAACGTCTTTGCAGGGCTGAGATTTGGCGAACAATGCTGCTTAACGACCCCCGCGTGCCCGTGTCCTGCCACCACGCTTCCAGCGCCGCGCTGCCTCTGCCCCTTGCCCACAAAGCCCAAGCGACGCGCAGTGTGATGTGACGAATTCCCTGGGCCGTGCTCTGCAGCCTCAGACCCACAGCCCTCGCAATCCAGCTCCCAAGGGAGCCACTGCCCCAACCGCTTGGGGTCGTCCCAACCAGTTGCCTGCTCTGTGATGCGCCGGCTCCCTTCCTAGCTTCCTAGCCTGCCACATCGCTTTTTAGGGAGTTCTCCTTAGGCACACGCGCTGACTGTTCTTTACCATCTCCCGAGGTTAGGCTAGGCAATCAGAACCTACTCGTTTCAGACTTTTCTCTTTGAATTGCTAAGAAACTGTGTGTTTTTGGAAGCAATTTATTTATGACACCCTGAGAATTTACATTTCTGTAAACATGCTTTAATTTTTTAATAGATATTTTTAATCACTAAATCGCAGCCAATCGGGATAAAATGTTGCCCCAAGAATCTCATTGGTTTAAAATTAAAATGTAAACTGCTCCAGAGCTGTGATGGGAGGGGCTAACCATAGATGGCAGCGAACACATGCCCTGCTGCCTCGGCGGCCGCCCTCTTCCTGTGCTCTTTCCCTGTCCCAGGCCATCCCTGGTCCGCCCATCCAAGTGGGCTGGTGAGCAGGCTGCTCCCGCCCCCACCACCCCAGCCCTCCAGGCCGGGTGATGAGCGCCAGAAAGTCTCCCGGCGGAAATGCTCCTCCGGCTGCTGCTTCTGCCTGTGCTTGGCCATTTCCCAGCACGTCTTCCTGCGCCAGGCACGTCTCTCCGCTACCTCTGTCTTTAGGTGTACCCAGGTGACAGGTGCTCCTGTGACCCTCTGAGACTGGGCCACCTCAGGAAGCTTCACTTTTGCCACAAGAGACCATGAACAATTATGATCAGGACTGCAGACCCTGCCACCATGTCCCAGGACCTTACAAGACAGAGGAGCCATCAACTACCTGACGTTCAAGTGGCACAGGGCAGCCTGCGCCGGGTGCTGCAGGTCAGGGGGCACTTCTCACCAGCAGTCACAGGCCTGGGCAAGGAGGGGCCCTGCTTCTCCAGAGAGCCTTCAGAGGTGCAAGCTTCACACGTGTCCCCAGTCAGACAGACAGTTGTTGAGGAAGACTCAGGTGAGGCTGGGACCTCTGGGCACTGCTGTGGCTACGAAGAGACTCCTGAGCTTCTTGGATTGTCTACTTTGGCACAAGGTGCCCATTTTCCCAGAAAAAAGGATTTTACAAACAGCCCTGCACCGAGCCAAGCCAAGCCAGGCCAAGGGTGGTGCTTGGTGCACCACCTATAGAGCAAGAGTGAGGAGCAAATCTGCCAACAACTCTAAGGGTCTCGAGGCTCCGTTCCTGCAGGCACGGGAGCGGGTAGCCTGGTCCATGGTGGGGGTTGAGCTCAGCCCAGTCATGGGTGCTGTGCTGGAGCCCAGCCAAGGAAGAATCCCTCTGAACCCAGTCTGATGAGCTCAGAGGGGGCCTGCCCCCGCGCTCCTAGAGGAAGCCAGGTTGATACATTGTGTCAGTTTGAGACGGTTAGAAGTTTAACTAGGTGGCCTAGAAGTTCCACATCCTAAGGTATAGGGGACATGCCTAGGGCAACTGTTAGCACTCCAGGATGTTGTATTGGATGATTCACAGGGTCAACTTGAGAAGGTTAGTTTAACGAGGTGACTCAGCAGGGGTAGGGTGAGGGGAGGGTCCCCCCTTTGTAGACATCCTCATCCTGTGCAAGAGGAGGGTGCGGAGGCGGTGTGAGAGCTACAGCCGCCCTAGGGCAGGTAGGCTGCTTATGATACAGGGGATGCAAAGAGACTAATTTCCCCCTTCTGCCCGCCTTCCTTTGGCTGTCTTCGGCAGCCTTCGACAGCTGCCCCGGTGCCTCCTCACTCTGCCTCGGAGCCAGCTGGTTATGGACTGAAACCTCCACACACTACGAGCTGCATGGGCATCAGGTATTATGTCCTATCAGAGAGCAAAGTAACCACGGCAGGGAGGGGTATAGGAGCTCCAGAAGGAAGAGGTACCCAGGAAGAGGCGGCCCACGGACCCTGGTGATGGAAAAGAAGACCCCACCGTGGAGCTCAGGGAAGAGCAAGGGCAGCGTGGGGAGGGATGAGGTGGGAGGGAAGGGAGCAGAGGCCCACTCTGCTCCAGAAAGGTCCCAGAAGAGCAGCACGGGCCACTGGACAGATGACGCCGCGCACGCCCAGGGGAGAGGGGCTGATGTCCCCGTTAGCTGGCTCTGTGGGCACCACGAAGCCCTTATGGCCATCAATGATCAAAACCAAGCCTGGCTCCAGGCAAGCGCAGCCCAGGCCCTGCATGTGAACATGGACGGCAGACGCCTCTGCACAGCCGGGAGGGTCGCCGGCCTGGGGACGGGCAGGCGTCTCAGGCTACAGGAAGGCAGGCATCTGACCATCACGAAGGGGCTGTGTACTGTGTCACAGTGGTCTTTGCAAAATAAAGTAGAAAGAGGACAGTCCTTTATTGCATTCTTAAAAGCATGCAGGACATAAACTCCACCAAGGAGTGAGCCTCCGCTGCCCACCGGAGAATGAGGTCCCAGGGACCCTCAACTCCCTCACCAGGGGCAGGCCACGTCCCCTATTCCTTCCTTCTCCTGCCTCTGGGGCTCCCATTCCCTCTCCACAGCAGCACAGCTGGGAGCCATTCCAGGAGGACAACCCTTTGGAAAGAAACCCAGGCAACAGCAGGAGGGACAGAGGTCCCCCTCCCTGGCTGGGGAGGACTGGTCATGACCATACGCCACATAAGCTCACGCTGCGAATGGACAGGCAGCCGATGCTTGGTGGCTCAGGTGGCACCTGAGAGCATCAGTACCCAGGAATGCCTCCCCATGTGTACTGTGGGATGGCAGGGATGGCACCACCCCTTGGCTGCCACCCACCCTCAGATACCACTGACAGATGTACCATTTTGGACTTGGGTCGACTGTGGGACCCATCAGAGTGTGGTCTCTGCCTTGGCTGCCCTGTCCCTGCCTGGCCAATGTGCGTTTACTTTCTGTCTTCTGTTCACCGACACTGCTGGCAAGGTGCCCAGGACACACCCAGGGGTAGGGCTTGGGGCATTTCTGCTGCTCTCCTGCCTTCCCAGTGCCATGGATAGCCTGCCCTGCCCCGGTCTAACGAGGCCACTGCCCACTGCCCACCCCAGGCCCTGCCTTTTACTGTCCCTCCAGCTTACAAAGGGGCTGACTATGGTCCTGCCTTCCTCAGTTCTGGCCCTTTGCCATCTTGGACTGCAAGGTGACCTCAGAGCAGCCGGGATCTGTCCTAGCCCTGACCAGAGCAAAGCTTAGCCAGAGGAGCTGCGGTCTCTTTAGACACCAGGCTGAGAAGGCACCTGCAGCTTGGAATTCCCCAGAGGGTGTAGGCTGTGCCAGGGGCATCCAGTCAGAAGACACGGGCAGGCCTGGGAGCGGCTGGTGGTCAGCACTGGGCTTGCCCTTCCCACAGTGCACCTGTCACCGGCACTGCTACCCTAAAACAGGACTTTTGGAGAAGCTGCGCCGCACCTGGCTTCTGTGAGAAATCCGTGCTTCAGGGGTCTGCTGGCCACAGAGCCACAGTGAACTGGATGGAACAGGAGCAGCGTGCGCGTGCATCTGCTGGGGTGGGGTGCCCCTGGGAGGCAGCTGCTGAGCCCTGGGGTGAGCCAGTCAGTGCTGTGGCCATGGGTTCTAAGGAAATCCCCAGTACCCAGTGTGCAGTTCTCAATGATGACACTAAGAGTGTGCTTTCAGACACAGACGGGGTGTCTGACAGACACTGCAGGGGCCAGGTCAGGGTGTGCCACCTCATGTCAAAGAGTCCCAGCCAGAGAAAGGGTCGGTAGGCGTTTGTAAAATACATAAGCCTAAAATGAAGCGAGCCCTTTGCATCCAGAGTGGAACTGCTCTTGACTCGAATGAGGCTCCCTGGGGTCTACTCTTCCTGCAAAGCAGGAGAAAGATCTCTGCAGTCCTCCCCGGGACTGGACACTCAGACCCAGGGACCAGACACCACAGGAAAAGAATCTGGGACTGAAGCACCAGTACCTGCTGTGCTGAACAGCGGCTGGGCTAGCGTGCTGCTGCGCCTGCTCACGGGAGCAGCCAGAAGCCACCGGGCTTGCGGAAGAGGTGTGTAGCAGGTGATTAGGGAAGTCACTGTGGGCCTGGGGTCCTGGCTGGGGCTCCGCCATGGGCGCTGCAGGCCTAGGCCAGGGGCTGCCCCTGCCACGCCATGCCCACCCCTACACGCCTGTCCCCACTCTTGGTCCGCAGCATGGGTCCTGAGCTGGGGAGCTGTGCCCTCTAACCTGGAGGAGCCACAGTGGAGCCAGCGAGGAGCTAGAGTGGGGCTGATGGAGCAGTTCCACTCTGGATGCAAAGGGCTCGCTTCATTTTAGGCTTATGTATTTTACAAACGCCTACGGACCCTTTCTCTGGCTGGGACTCTTTGACATGAGGTGGCACACCCTGACCTGGCCCCTGCAGTGTCTGTGCACCGCGCGTCTGCATGCACCCATGTGGGCATGCACACTTGTGCATGTGTGCGCATGCACAGGGCAGGGAGCCTGGGACGACTGAGGGACAGATGTGTGCCTGGACCAGAGGCTCCTGGTGACCAGGACTCTTCCAGCAAAGGCCGGGCAGGGAGCCACCTCTGCCACCTGCCAGTGCCTCTGCATCTGGCCCTTGGCTCGTGGCCTTTGCAGCAGGCACTGAGATTGGGGCGCGGGGCCTGGCCCAGCTTCCCTCCCCACTAATAGCATGGCCTGACGGTGAGCACCTGCACCCCTCTTCCTGCCCAGCTCCAGGAGTTTCCACCCTCCCCGCCCAGAGGAAGGCGCCCAGGACGTCCTGGCGATGTCCTCCATGTTTTTGAATTTCAGACGGACGGCTTGTCCCCTGCAGGCTGGGTCGCTGGGCAGCAGGGAGGTCACTGTCCAGCCCTGTTTTCATGCTGATTTCAAACATATCTCACGTCTCTTTCTCTGTGGTAGCCGAGAGGGACAGGGACACACATCCGTGAACCGCTTCTGCGGACCGAAACTCAGGGTACAGGTGCCAGGGATCCATGTGTGCCAACAGCACAGTGAGCCCCTTCCCAGAGCCGTGCCACACGCAGACACCCAACACACACAGGTGCATGGGCACACCTCACGCCATGCACACTCGTGCCATGCGTGTGCACACACAGGTGCACACACACCACATCACACCAATCCTGTGCACAAACACACCCACATCTTAGCGAGTAGCATGGAGCCCTTTCACCCACCAGTGCCAAGCAAGCGGGGCACTACATCTGGAGGCGTCCTGCTATCCCGATGGCTCTCCCCAGGCTCTGGCAGCTGGACATTGAAGGGTGGGTGACAGGAGACAGAAACTTGTACATGGACCATGAAAAGGGATCCATGTTGCTGGCTGACCTTTACAAGAGGACAGGAGAGTGGTGTGGTACTCGGACAGATGACCTAACAGAGACCCATGCTGGGAAAAGGTGTTGGGCAGCCTGAGGGCGGGGGCACAAGGTGGGGGATACCCAGCCATGAGAAACCAACCATCCTGACCCCAAGGAAAAGCACTCTCACTGCTGACAGGCCATCAGGGTTTTACTACATGGCTAGCGGCGCTTGAAATGTTAATTGGCCTTTCATTGAATTCACTGCCACTTCCCCAATGTACACTTGTTGGACACGGCCATAATTTTAGCATTTTAAAGGTAATTTTTAACACGGCAAACTGGGTGGCCTTTTCAGAGAGCTGCGTTCTTTCCCATGTGGGAGGAGTAAATGGCCACACTGCGCCAGCGCTGCTTGGCAGGGCTCATGGCTCACACGTGCTTGCTGTTTGAGGAAGCGACCCTGGCCCCTCGAGTGCAGGTACCCTGTCACCTCAGACTGGCCACGGTGGTGGTGGGCATTGATCCATGTGGCTGCAAGCTGGCAGGGCCTGGAACCACGGCTAATGATTTCGCGCGCTATCTGCACCTTCACGCCCTTGTCCCCTAAACTTGGCTTTGTCTAGCATGTGTATTTGCCAAGCTCCAAGCCTCCAGTAGCAGGCCTCTTCTTCATGTTTCAGAAGCGCGTGTTACAAGGCGCACACGCACGCCTGCGCGTGAGAGTCCGCCTCCTCTGCAGCAGCCGGCAGGTGCGGCGCTCGCGTGGGCGGCTGCAAGCTGGCTCGGGCTAAGTCTAGCTCCTTCTCCCACTTCCGCTCTATGACATTACAGCGGGGCTGGGGCTCGGAGGTTCAGTCCTGGTGTTCCTTGTTCTGCCTCATGGTGGATGCGGGCTCCTCCCCAGTCCCGCTTCAGGGAGGCCCTGGAGCCGCCCTCACACAGACTGCTTCCTTGCCAAGATTCTGGCATGCGCCCACGGAGCTGCAGCGGGCAGGCTGCAGACAGGAGGGATTCCTCCTGGCCTTGTGACATATGGAGTGGGGCAGTTCTCTGTCGCCGGACTTCCTGTGCACCGTAGACTATACATCTCAACTTCTATTGGCAGAATGGCAGCAGTACCCACCCCTGGAGCAGTAGCCACGCCCCTCTCCAGGCCTTGCTGATGTCTGCGTGAGAACTGTGGGTCTAGAGATCATCAGGGCCTGGTGAGCCACTGCCCATGATGCATTTCTGCCAGCCAGGGGCTGCCTACAGAGGCTGCAGGCATGGGGTGGCCTTCCTTGGGACTGAGAAGAGGCTGCAGAGCCACACTCCTTCCACTCCATGGAATGTGCATCCTGGCTGATGAGAGGTAGGACCCAGGTCAGTATCAGGACCTACCCCAGAATCCCCAGGAGTGCTGCTCGCAGAGATGTGGGTGCAGGGGCAGAGAAGCTCCTGCCCCCCGCCCCATAAGGAGCGGGGTCAGTGAGGCCATCATTCAGCCTCCCGAGGCCAGTTTGCACCTGCAAGCTCGCCCAGGGTTGTACCTGCACACACCTCCTGCACTCAGCCGCTTCTCCTGCTGCTTGGTGGAGGCCCCCAGGTGCCACTGCCCGGCCACGCCACACCCTGCTCAGGCTTGGTCTTTATCTTGGCTCCCAGGGATCAGACGTGTCATCTGCTTGGTTGCTCTTGATTTTTAAAAATTTTATAACTAAGTTAAAAAGCAAACAGTGCTTGCCTTGACCACACTGTAAGTGACACATGAATCCTATCGAGGTGGTGAAGCCAGCAGGTTTAAGTGACACCAGTGAATTCAGCCATGCTTTTACCAGTCACCAGAATGCTGCTGTCTGAACTTCTTCAGAAAGCAGAAACTGTCACTCTTCTGAGTCACACCAGTGTGAGCATCTTCACAGAGTCATGGCCAACACTGGCAGAGCCAGCGTGCGCCCACCTTCGCCCTGCGTGGCTCGCAGACACCGCACTGCCCAGCTTTGTAATGCTAGGACTATTTGTTGGAAAGAGAAGACAAACCCTGTCTAGATTTCCTATTTATAAATATTCCACATATTTTGTCTTTACTCACTGAGCTAGTTGAGGCTTTTGTCTTAGGCTAACACAAAAATTCCCCTCTATTGTACAAACAGGGTTGTTACTTCCACTACCAGACAGAGCTCTCATATTTGAGAGCCGAATAATCTAGACCATATCTACAGAGAGTCGCTCTCCTGCAAATTAAAGCCATGAAATAATTAACATGAAATAATTCACACCCCTCCGACTAGCAAATGTGTAAAGTCTGAACTCCTCCATGCAGGGGTCCACTCGCAGGGCGTGGCCTCTAACGCACTGCGGTGGTGGGCAAGACCGACGCAGATGCCTGCCGGGCAAGTCGGGAACTGTGGCAAAGCTACCGAGGCAGCTGCCTTTTGGCTTACTCAGCAAGCACAAGCAGCCACTCTAGAGATGCGTGACTGCATGGGCCTGGCGACACAAGTAGTACTGGTGCTGCCTCACTATTTGTAACCGCCTCCCTCAGATGGGATGGGGTGGGGTCTGGAGTACCCACACTCACATCCGGTCAGTGTCTCAGCCCAACATGGTTTCTTCCCAGCTTGGGGCAGTCTGGTCCCAGTGCCTCTCTGGATCAGCTGTCTCCGGGAAGTGTGCTTAGGAGTCTCCAGAGCTTTGATCTGGGGGTGGGAGAGGGCTGCCCCTCAACAGAGGGGGCTGTGGATGACTCAGCATATAAAATGTTGCCTCATTTTACGGCACCTCTGCTTGCATTTCATTGCCCAAGTGAGCTCAGCGGTCACGCCTAACTTCAACAGGCAACAGAGGGTTCCCCAAGGGCCCTGAAGAAGGGCAGAGCAGAGACAGCCATGAGATGCTCAATGCCCCCCACACCCTAAAGGCCTTCCAGGAGGGAGGAACATGCAACCCAACTGGATGGGCAGCTGCAGAAATGAAGTGGGGAACGTGTACCCACACCAGTCAGAGGTCCCCTGCCGAGAATCCCAGCTGAGGAATGCAGTACTGTGACACCTGTTCAGGAGTTTTAACAATATCTCCCTAAAAGATATTGGTGTATTTCTGTACACACACAGCATAACAAAAGTGCAAGAGGTGGGTGGCGATAGACTGCGAGGCAGCAGAGCTGCTGGTCCTGTGGAAGGGAGGGGTGCAGAGGCTGCCATCTGCCCCACGACGCTCTCTCTGCCCGTGCAGGTGAGCTCAGCTGGCTGACTATGGACACCTGTTAGTGCTGGGCTGTGGGCACTCACTCCGGGCTTTGCTCTTTAACTGCACTTTTCAGAGCTCTGTGGAGTGTTTTTTTTTTTTTTTTTTTAAGATATGAAATTAACCAGTATGCTTGCCGAACTCAACGCACCCCACAAGGGGCCACCAAGACTGGGCAGGGAGTGTCAGTGGCTCTCCGTGGCTCTGAGAGGCACTCCGCCCCGCTTAAGATGAGGCCCCCACATGAAATCCTTCAGCCCCGAGCCAGCTGCCGCAGATGGACTCACACGCACGGCCCGTCCACTGCAGCAGCAGCGCGGCATGAGGGGGAGTTCGGATTTGGATGAATAGACTCAGCAAGTGCATGTGGAGCTCATGGGCGCCGGACACTCAGCTAAATTTTCTGGAGAGGGAGCAACGACTTTAGCACTTCGGTGACTTTCCAGACACGAGGGCAAGATGGCAGCCTAAGAGCTATTTTAGTTAGCGATGGGGAAACCTCGAGCGTTCCTCCCACCCGTTCTTCAGGCTTTGACAGGCTGTGAGGTAAAGGGCTGCGCTCAAGGACGTTCAGTGCTGCACCCAAGGACGCCGTAGGCTTCTGGAGCTGGGGAGGGTGGGGCAGCTTCTGGCCCAAGTGCCTTCTGATTGGCCTCTGCCCCCACAGAGCCACTGGGGTCCCTGTGGCCTGGGAAGGCATGGAGCTTGCAGGCAAGGCCCATCTGGTGAGCCCGAGGCATGGGGACACCTGATGCTGCCTGTACCCTTGAAGATGTAAAACGAGGTGGCATCCAGCTTTGCCATCTGGATTTTATCAAAATCCTAGAAAATTAGAGCGTTAGGAATAGGTGGATTTATCAAAAATGAGAGTTGATTGGAACTGTCACTGCTCACCAGTGGTGGCTTCAGAACAACTTCACTGGCACAGGAGACCCTGCCCCATCATTCCTGTCCTGTCCACACCCATGAGTCGCAGGGGATGGGGAACATTTCTGCTCAAGGCTATGAGCTGAGCCATAGCCCCAGGCACAGAGCCTGACACAAAGTAGCAGGAAACGTTGCAGCCCTCTCTGTGGCCCCCCGAGTAGGAATCCAGGAACGTGTGCACCCGGCACCTGCAGCACCACTTCAAGCGCAGCCCTGTGTGCTTCCCAGGCACCCATCGGCCCGTTGTCACTTCCGGAGCACGAGCTCCAGGTTATCTGACACGCCAGCAGCTGAGTTGCCTGTATCTTGCCATGTACCTTTGGCGTTCAATAAAGACAGTTCATTCATTGTGCTACTGCATGCAAGGTCTCCCTGACCGCAGTTTCTCAAGAGGAAGAATAAATAATCGGTTGCCGAGCGATTGTCTGGCCACCGCCTTTCTCCCGTGGCCATCTGTGCCTAGCCCAGGGGCGATTCTTCGGCAACCGCACCCCGCCTGACCTCCAGCCAGGGTGTCTGATCCCCTCCCCCGGGGCTGAGGCTACTGCAGATGTTGGGGGCAGGAGAGTGAGAAGCTGAGAACAGGGAGCTGGGAATGGGGCAGGCCTGTCCATACCCCGATAGCCACCAGTCAAGGCTCCCAGGCTTGCTCTGCTTTGTGTGCCACGGCCTTGCCCTCCAGGCCTCCAGACTGAGTCACGACCATGTGGCAGGATTCAGCCACCAGGTGTGTGTGGATGGGATGCCACTTAGGACCCCTCAGCTCTGCTCCCTGTTGCTCTCACAGTGGCGGTGACACTTGTGACATGAGAGCCCAGAGCCAGCTGGTGGCCAGCAGGGGCCCTGAGCTGCTGCCTCCACTGTGAGCCACCAAAAACCTCAGATGCCCTGGGTCCGGGTCTTAGTCCCAGGACCTTGGGATGCTGCTATATTTGGAGATAGGATCTTCCAAGAAGTGAAGTAAATTGAAGTCACTGGGGTGGAAGAGATTAGGACAAGAACACGTGCGCGCGCGCGCACACACACACACACACACACACACACACACACACACATACACCATGGAAGTGTCTGTGTGAAGACACTCAGAGAAGCTGGCCATCAACCGGCCAGGGAGAGAGGCTTCTGGGAAACCGAACTGCTGAGCTGCAGTCTCAGACCCAAGCTTGAGAACGGTAAGAAAACACATTTCCGTTTGTTTAACTTTCCCAGTCTTTGTTCTGGTGGTCTGAACTGGTCAGTTTACCTGCTTGTGGCCAGCTTGGCTTTGAGAGGCAGACTCAGCTGGGTTAAGCTCCGGAGATTTGCTAGAGGGGTGAGTCGGCAGGACCAGGGGAATGAGCTGCTGGGCTCGCGCCCCAAGCCTTACCCACTGGAGATCCCTCAGGGCTCCCTGCCCCTGCTTGAGCATCTGGGTGGGTATTTCAGGCAGATGGTCCAGACGGGAGCCCAGTCAGCCCTGCACCCTCCCCTGGAGCCCCGGACAGAGCAGTGCCCACTTTCCAGCATGGCCCACAGGGTAGACAAGTGCCCTCCACGCCCGCTGGGTGGACACCAGGGCCTCCTGCATAGAGCAGCTCATCACATTTGTGCCTGGCTCAGGGCTGGCTGGCCTCAGAGACTCAGGATGGGAGGACAGGAGAAGACAGGCCGGGGCAGAAGCCTCACAAGGCATGCAGCAGAGATGGGCCTCAGTGTTGGACCCTGTTCTGGGGAGGCAGGGAGCCGGGCACAGAAGGAGGAGTCAGAGGAAGAATGAGTCAGGGCCAGCTGGCCTGGTCTCCAGGCCCCTGGCTAGAACATGAGCATTATTGGCACTGCATCAGACAAATGCCTGCCTATTCCGGGACTGGACAGGGTGTTATGAGTGACACTGCATGGATCCCCTGCTCGGTGCCTGTCCCTGTTTCCATGCAGAGTGGAAGTGGGTAGGAACCTGACCAATCACAGGCCAGCAGGAGTAACTCTAAGGTGAGACTGACATGGCCAAGGCCCGGCGAGCCCCCAGGCCCACGGGGGCTTAGAGTCAGCGGGCAGGCTCACTGTCCTCCCCACGACCCGGCACAGGCCTGCGAGGCTCCTGTCCCTCAGGGGACCCTCTATCCAGACCTGGCCAGAGCCCCTGGACTTCCAGCTCCCTGAGACACTTTCTACCATCCTTTGCACAGCTGGGCTCTGCATTCCTGCCCAGGTGGCACCTGCCTCTTGAGGTGTTGCACAGAATCGAGGGGGAAAACTGTCAGGAAAGGCTGGGGGGTGGTGCACGCAGAGCACTCCCGTCTCCGCTCCGCAGACTCCGCTAGGTCCGTGCTCTAGCTCCGTTGCAGAGGGCACCCTCAGGCCGGCCTGCTGAGGACCCTCCTCAGAGCGCTTCCTCAGAGTTTCTGCCCTGAGGGACAGCAGTGGCAAGGGATGGTGGCTGGCAAGGGAACTTCAGGAGGTGCTGGACACCCCGATGCCCCAGAGCTGGCCTAGGAAGGCTGCTGCACTCCAGGCTCTGGGATTATGGCCTTGGATTCTTAATACTTCCTGAGAAGGGACCCCGTGTTTTTATTTTGCATGGGCTCTGAAGCAATGCCTCCAGCTCTGGCTTTCCCATATATTCTAGGGTCTACAGGCTTTCCTGTGAAAAGCTTTCCTGAGTAACTGAGCTTTTCCAAGCCCGATACCATGACCATCATTTCTTTGCTGCTGGCGCCTGCCTCTGCGGGTGGCCCCCCTGTTGCCAAGGCCATGGTCCTTCTGCGCTTCCTGAGCGTGGCAGGCATCTACACACTCGGGCTGTGCCCGAGGACCTTGGGACTGTGCCCTTGTTCAGGGTTGCTCCATCTGACTCAGCTCACCCCTCTGTGGGGCTGCTGGGAACCGAGGGAAATAACCGACCTGCTGCTGAAATCTTGAGACTGTGCTACACAGCCTAAGCACCCTTGGCTGACAGGCAGGCATCACCAGAACCGTCCAGCCTGGTCCCAAGGGTGATCCACAAGGAAAAGGAGGCTCGGTCGACATCAGACATCCGGGTCCTCGCAGGGAAGATGCCTCCAGGGTGGAAGTTCCATGGGAACAACTGTGTCCTGGCTTATATGAAACCGGGCCTCTTCTAACTATGCCTGGCAGTGAGGCGGGACACCTGAAGGGACCCAAGAGCACACTACTCTTTGGTGCTGCCATGCAGCTGGCTGCCAGCAGGGGTCATCCTGGCAAGCAAGGCCCTTGGGTCTGCAAAGGTGCTGGAGTTCAGCAAAAGACCTCAAAAGAAACCCAGCCCAGCCAGGGCAGCAGTCGAGGGTAGCAAGCAGCAAAGCTGCAGGTCTGGCCTTGCACCGCTTACCCTTCCCAGTGCAAAGGGCTCCCCTGCGGACCCCAACCTGGGGGCAGCTGGCCTGGAGCTCTTCCTGGCTGCTGGCCTCGGCCAAGCTTGGCATTTGCTGTTCTACCAGCTTTTAAAAAAAATGCATTAAATATGGAACACATACGGCAAGCAGCAGCGGTAGTCACAGAAAGCAGGTCAACACTGCGCTGTTTTTGAAAATTCATTTTTGCTGTCTCTTACACCTCACCATTCTTCCGCCCCATGTTTTCTTTCTAGCCCCAGCGACAGTCCAGGATCTGCTGCAACATTCACCATGAGACACGGGCGAAAAAATGGAGCAATGTTGATCATATTTTAAGCCACAAAGTAATATTTCCATAGCAGAGTGCAAATAGAACTTTACATAATGCACAGAATAAATGCCTCTGAAAATCAATATTTCCAGCTGGATGTACAAATTAAATGATGATATTCAAGTATGAGATTAAAACAATGATTTAAGATAGAAATTGAGTTATGCTATCTCATGCCTGCCTACCTCTGGGTACGTGCATAGAACACATTTGTTAGTGTTTAGCCCATTTATCTCCCTAAACAGAAGGAGGTGGAGATTCCCATCTGAAGGTGAGCAGGATGGTCGGAAACTCCTTTCCATGCATTTGGAACAGGAAGGCAGTGGAGCCTGATGTGTGTGCGCAGGGCTCCAGGCTCAGGGCGGTGCTCCTCCTCCTGCTTCAGGGTGCAGCGGGCTCAGTTTTCCAGAAGCATCTTTGGCTGTCTCACAGCCCCAGGGCAGCAGCAGGTGCTGCTCTTGTGAAAGTCTGGACACTTCAGACAGCTGAAGAGCCCCGACCAGCCTGAGCCCTCCTCCAGCTTCCACACTGGCGTGGCATGGAAGATAAGGGCAGACTTCAAAATCCCAGCTAATCCTTGCTTTGCTCATGAGCACTGCTATCTAAATCCTGCTTTGTAGATTGTGCTTCTCCAACTGATGTTAGTGGCAGAGAGTCTGCACAGCCAGTGTCGACCTGCATTTGGTAGCCTTAGGCTCTGGGCTTTGCACCTGACCGATGTGCCTGTTCCTGCCTCAGTTCAAAGCCTGTCATGGTCCCCACCAGCTGGGACTCTACTAATGCCATCCCATTGTCTGCACACGGCCCAAGGCAGATGGTCAGGCTGGCCTGGAAGAACTCAGAGGTGTCCTGGTATGCGGCGCCGGGCATGGTCCCTGCCCTGTACCCCACCTCCAGGGTGAACGATGAGCCCCACCCAGAAACATGCACTCACTTAAACTGATGCAGGAACCACCCGCAGCAATGCCATCCTATGCCAATGTCCCAGCACTCTGACATGAATTCATTGGATCCTTGTAAGAACTTGGAAGTGGGTCCTTAGCTCTCCACCCTTGCAGATGAGGAAACTGAAGCGAGAGGAGGTTACCCAGCTGGCGACTTCTGGAACTCAGATCTACAGCCACTCTGTGTCTCACGAAGCAGCTGCGGGTAGTGACCTCTGAGGACTTAGGATAGTTTGGCTCTATTTTTACCCTTGCATACACAGAGCCGGAAATGTACCCCTGACAAGGGTGCTGACTGTCCCCTCGGAGCAGTACAGAGCACGTCATTCCAGCGTGTGTTTGGCACACTTGGTGCGCAGGCAGTGGTGGATGAGAACAGGTGAAAACTCACAGGGTGCCCACAGCCTCGGGTCCCTGCTGGGCTGGCCACAGGCAGGGCTCCCTTCACGGGTCCTCAGATGGATCTGCTGGCCATGGGCCCTGCCTCTGTCTCTGGAGACCAGCTGTTGGGACACATCTGTTTCAGGACTACTTCCCCGAGTTCCAGGGCGAAGGAAGGGCTGCCAGGCAGGGTGCAGGGCGCAGGGCGTGGACTCCAGGGGCTCAGTTCCTGGACCTCCACGCCACCTGAAACCCCACCCAACGATCTCAGATTCTGTCTGGATGTGATCCTAAGAAAGGGCCTTCTGGGAATGCCCTCCAGAGCAGCTCAAGGAGAAGAAGAATGCCTACAAGTGCCTTCTGCTCAGCGGACCTCTCTTGTGAGCAGGATGCACCAGTACGAGCAGGAGATCGGAAAGGAGGCTCCCCGTATTCTCAAGCGGTCGTGCTATGGCTTCCTACAGACACAGGCTATGTCATGACATCACACCTTTGTATGAAATTAGAAAAGCCAATATTCACCTTGGGATTGCATAATAAATACAATGTATTAAAGTACCCGTGAACTACCTCCAGTGAGAGATTCATCTTTGATCCGGATTTTAATAAGGATTATATAATCATAATGAGCCATAATAAAAGAGCTGAAGTTGAATAATGCAGTTTATGGCCAGCTTTATTATGAGCCCCCATTTGTTACAATTCGCCGGATACTTAAAGCATATGTAGATGCCGCAGTATGAACTAGAGGACGGACAAGGACTGTGGCGCGTGTCTCCGTAAATCTGTCTTCCTGGCACCTAAGGTCTGCAGACTCCTGGAGCTTGTGCGACGAGGCAGCTCTCAGGGGAGGAAGGTTAGAAAGTGTGGCTTGGGGTCCCAGGAAGCAAAAGTGAACTCCTGACTGCAGAAACAGGCGATTCCTTCCCATATATAGGAAGGCTGAAGCCTCTGGATTCCATTAGTATCAGGAATAGAATTCTCTAGGCCAGCGGTTCGCAACCTGTGGGTCGCGACCCCGGCAGGGGTCGAACGACCAAAACACAGGGGTCACCTAAAGCCATCAGAAAATGCATATTTCTGATGGTTTTTAAAACCCATGCTATGCCATGGTGAAATGTTATTTATTGGAATTAGTAATAAATATTTCTCAACATATAATTAAATATTGTTTTTGTGATTAATCACTATGTTTAAATTATGTTTGATTTGTAGCAAGGAGAATACATAATGCATATCAGGTATTTACATTCCGAATCATAACTATAGCAAAATTACAGTTTTGAAGTAGCCACCAAAATTATTTCTTTGGTTTGGGGTCACTGCAACATGAGGAACTGTATTGCGGGGTCGCGGCATTAGAAAGGTTAAGAACCACTGCTCTGGGCTAACTGAAAGTGGGGCTTTTCTTCACCAGCAGAGCTGTAGATTGTATCTAAACTAACTCCCCACCTTTGGATCCCTGTTACACGGCACATGCGCAGCCTTCGCTCCCCAGGCCTGGCCTGGCTTAGCCCAGCCCAGCCCAGCCCAGC
>PVJA010038664.1:0-19624 GCA_004027025.1 Myocastor coypus
AGGAGGAGGAAGAGGAGGAGGAGACAGAGCCACGCACAGCACGTGCTCTGACGTCAGAGAGACTGAGCGGACTGTTCAGCTGCATTTCGTAAACTCTTTTGTGTAGACTTCAGATCCCTTTCACATATTTTTCAAATAATGGTAGCGGCAAATGCACATCAATAAAAACAGAATCAGCTAGACTAGACAGGGTCGTTGGCACCAATAGTGGCAAATAAGCATCAAAAATGTTTTGATCCTTCCATTCATGAGCGTGGTGAATGGGTGTTCAAGCCTTGTTACGATGCAGGCACATTACCCGTCTGACGTGATTTAAAAAAAAAAAAAAATGTTTTGCCCCCTGACGTATGAGGTCTTAACATATGGTCTGCAGAAGTCTGCAAGTCTATGTATTAACCAGGAGCAATTTGAAGGGAATAAAAGAAGAAACTGAAAATTGGACAAGACATTTTTAAACTTTATAGCAGCATGGTTAGGTGCGCTTTGAAATTAGTGGGGTCTGATTTAAAAGGGAATTTATTCGAGACCAGCCTGGGCTACCAAAATGAGCTCAAGGCCAGTCTGAACTGCATAGCAAGACCCTGTCTCAAAAAGACCAAAAATAAATAAATAAATAAATAAATAAAATAAAATAAAATAAATAAAAGGGAATTTATCCATTCTATGAAACAGAATAAATTATCTCACTGTTCTCTCATTAGCACAGTCTCATCATTGATGGTCTCTATTCTAAAGCTTTCCACGATGTCTATATAAATGTTTAGACTAGATAACATAAATAAAGGATGTATCCAAATGCCTGGCACAGAATAAGCTATTGAACTGATGTATAAAAGTCCTGAGGACGTACATGTCACGTCAATGTATATACCAATATATCATGTGCAAGAAAGTTAAAGAAGCTTTACTCACACCTAAAACAAGACAGTGTCATAATCCATGAGTTCAGCTCAAATTCCTTTTTCTTAACAGTCTAACATATTGATAACATACTCATTCTATGTCACTTAGATTTAATAGCAACTTATTGACTTTAATACAAGTTTATCCCCAAGTATACCAGCGGGGTTTCTTTTTCCTTAAGAAAAATGTACATCCCAGGGAACAGTTTCAGTTTCGTCTCCACCGCAGTCCCTCTTCTACGATTTAACAAACCGCGTGTATTTTGCTCTCACGGGTAGGTGGAGAATCTGCATAGCAACACATGACGCTCGTAGAGCCCGATGCTTGCCCAAGCTGAGGACTAACTGTGTGGTTTCTGCTGAGTCACACAAGACAGGTCACGCCTCTGATCACAGGTCTTCCTTTGGGGAGAAGAGGGTGACATAGGTCGCCATTTTTGAAATCTCAGAAGTCGCTTGTGGCAGATGTTATTCTACATAAAACCCATGTCTGAGCTTTCCCAGCCCCCTTCAGGCTGGGGCTACCTCTGGGCTGGGGCCTTCTGTCCCCTTTCACATATGAAGCAACTCACCAAGAGTCGAGTGTGGTCGAGCGAACGCTGGATCTTTCCACACTGACAGTTCTACTGGCTATCGGAGACGATGGAAATGTCAGGCATAACTGATAGTTTGCACCATTAGGTAATTACTCATGTCTTTCTTGACTAAACAAAACAAAGTCATTATGGTTCTCTTTCCCTGACAAAGAGCACATATCATATATTTAATAAGTTCTTGCTAGGCTGGGTATAGTGGTACATAGCTGTGCATTCAGGAGACTCAGGCAGTAAGATCATCTCAAGTTTGAGACCAGCCTGGACTACACACTGAGGCTCTGTCTCAAAAAATATAATTTAGGCTGCTCAGACAGCTCTGTGGATTAAAGCACCTGCTTAGGCAGACACAGGGGCTGGGGGTTTGATTCCCCTGGCCTGCTGTGCCAGCCTCAAGTCCAGGATGTGTTGAGGCGGAGACTGAAACTGGACATTGACGGGCTAGCAGGATGGCTCAGTGGTCTAAAGTGCCTGCAGGCGGCTGCAGGAACCACGGTTTGATCCCCGGCACCACATGCTGCGCCAGCCCTGCCCTCAGGGCGGACTGAGCCAGCCATTAAAAATGAGTGAATAAACAAAGGTTCTGAAACAAGAAAAAAAAATAAATAAATAATTTAAAAAATACAATAAAATAAAAAAATAAAGAGTCTGTTGCCTATTATTGACAGTGTAAAGCATTGAGCATCCAGAGGCCAGGAGAGCAAAGCCAGTTCTGATAAAGGGGTGGAGTGAGACTTTGGGATTATGAAAAAAGTAAAGGTCCTTAGCCTAGGTTAATACTATTTTTGAACTATGGGGCAGAAACAGAGAGAAGATAACAAGCCCATGTGATTTCAGAAATAACATAATTGCACTCAGTAAGCGTATCAACATATTTGCTGACTGCAAGGTTCGTTTTGTTACCTATTTTACAGCCTTCAAGAGTGATCTATTTTGAGCAATTGGAACAAAAGAAGTAAGGCTTTTAGAGAAGAAAACGACAGCAAGTCCAGTTACATAAAAGCAATGAGGCAGTAAAATGCAGTGTTTTTTTATGATCTGTCATCATATCCGTTAGATTAAATAAGTCCATACAAAGACAGTTCATGGTAGTCACCTTCAGGCTAAAACAAATGAGTAAAGCAGGCGGCATCTTTCTGGATAATGTAGAGGTTTACCTCCTATAGAAGACTAGGGGAAGGGTGGGCGAGATAGCCCAACGGACTAAGGGCCTGCTTAGGCAAGGGCAGGCACGGGGGCCCTGGGAGTCACCAGCAACACGCACTGCACTGAGCCAGCCACTGAGACTGAGGAGGGGCGTGGCTGCACACGCCTGTAAGCCCAGCGCTGGGGAGGTTGAAAGCAGGAGGATCACTGTGAGTCCTAGCTGCGACGTGAGATCTTGTGCCAAATACATTTAAAAAAAAAAAAAAAAATATTAGGGGAAGCTGCAAAATATGCTTGTGGAACTAAGCAAATCTGAGGCCTGAAACTTTAAGAGAACATTTTTTAAACTTTGAAGTGCGTTCTGTCAGTGTCACATGCATACTCTGAACGAGCCTTGTATGCATCAATTCATGCTGGGCAGGAACTGATTTTTCAGCACATGCTTCGTGCCTCACCTACCCATGAGCAAGGCGTAATACCTGTAGTCTTCTACATACACACCTGTGCATTTATATTTAATTTGCCATAAGCATTTGGCTTTTATTTCATAAAATGCAGTGGGAAACTTATTCATATTCTAAGCTATGTGAGTTCAAAAAAACATGACAGTATTTTCTTAGTTCTCAAAATTTATACTAATAGTTGAAAGTAAAGAGAGCCAGCCAGGTAGCTTAGTGGATTAAAGTGCCTGCTTAGGCAGATGCAGAGACCGGGGCCCTGGCATGCCGTGCCCTCCCTGCCCCCAGGCCACGCTGAGACATCAACTGAGGCGGGGGTATGGTGTGCAGCCTGTAATCCCAGGGCTTGAGGGCCGAAAACAGGAGGATCACTGTGAGTCTGACCACTGTAGTGAGACCCTGTAGAGCCCGTCCTAAATACATAAACAAAGAAAGTAAAGGAAGGAAGAAACCTTATGACTGGTTATAATGATAAACACTAAACCTTCACAGAAAATTCACAAGTCCAACTCCGAATGCCCATGTGACCCAGCACCCAGGAGACCACGCGATGCACGCATCAAATTTTACACACACAACCTTGCTGTAAATAAAGAGACAGCCTTTGCCGCCGTCGCCCCTGCTCCTTAGTCCGTCCGTCTCTCTTCTCTCTTTTCTCCCCCACCATCCACGTTTTTATTGATCCTCACGTCTTTTCAAATTTAGCTGCGAAGGAGCCCTGGCAACCTTGAGGGCAGAACACTCACCGTCCTTCAGTGCCAAGCAGGTTGCTATTTTCGTTGTGGTCACCACTTCAGTCTTACGTAACCACACATTGTTAGTTTACAGCCCCAGCCTTTCTAAGTGATTTTTGTTCTTGACTTCTAATTTCATGTGCTACACTCAGAGGCTGTGCTCTGACCTTCACTAGCACCTCCTTTGAGGCCTAAAAACTGTCCGCTGTGTGCAACTCTTTCATGGAGCCTTAAAGCACACATAAAATTTCCGCTTAGAGATGCAGGTTAATCTACTAGTTTACATTATTGCATTATTTATTACTTAATATATTAATATCTGATTAAGGTTTCTTTAAAACTTCCCACGATAACTGAATGTATCAAATTTACCTTAGAATCCTGCTAGTTATTTTTTACACATTTTCAGACAATATTGGATATGCAGAAGATCGTAATTTTTATAGGCTCTCTTTCCTTTTCCGTACTGAGATGTGAACCCACGACCTCCTCAATAAGGAACAAGCCCAGCTGTTTACCCTTTTTTGAGGTCCATGCTTGGAAGTCACTAAGCTGCTAGGCTTTCATTTGTGATCCTCCTGCTTCATCCTACAGGAGTGCCAGAGTTAAAGTCACAGCGAAACAAGATCTGAGCAAAGCTCCTATCCTCCCTCTCATTTCCACATTGAAGCTCACGTTGATAGATGTGACCATGAAGTGCGTGTCACTGGCCTGGGTGGCCCCAGCAATGTCCAGGAGTCCACATCCCACCTCCTTCATCAGGAAGTATCCTACAGCATTAAAACACCTCCAGTGTAAACAGATCTGTCACCCATGAATAAGACACCTGAGCGCTACCTAAGAGCCGCAGTATGGAAAATGTATGCAGTTAGCCATGGACAGTGCAGTAAATTCAGCTGCTACACAGAAGTGAGAAACTTACCTGCCATAGGCTCTGGCAAGAGCACAGAAGACTCGGTATTAAATAAATGACTCTAAGGCCTGGAAGATAGCTGGGCAGTCTAAGTCCTTGCCTGGAAAGCACAAGGTCCTGGGTTCTATCCCCACTACAGCAACCCTGCCAGCCCCATGGTGAGCTGGCCACCAAAACTGGGCGTGGTGAAACATACCTGTAATCCCAGTGCTGGGTAGGCTGAAACGGGAGGATCACTATGAGTGTGAACTGCAGAGTGAGCCACTGTACTGGATAGATACATAGACAGACAGACAGACAGACAGACAGATGATAGATAGATAGACAGACAGACAGACAGACAGACAGACAGATAGATAGATAGATGATTTTTTAATTGAAAATTAAATGACTCTGGTACAGAAAGCTGATTCTAGTTTGTGTATCTTTCATTCTCATGAATGTTAGCATGCCTTTTCTTGTTAAGATTTCATATATGTATGTGAAATAAATATGTATAGCTGCAGATGAGCCACCCCCTCATTCTCTATTGTTGCCGTTATTGCTGTTGTTGTCATTCTTAATTACTGTCATGGGGTCGACGTAGGAAAGATATAACAGCTCCTAGGAACTGTGGACGTGCTGACTTTCGTGAAAATCGGCACAGAGTAATGTAGCTGTGAGTGTTCTCGCAGTGATCAGCTAAACTGTCCTGAGAGACTCCTAGGAGGCTGGTTAGCCAGGCACAGCTTCTGTGCATGCCTGGGTTCATCATGGAGTGGGATGCCAGGCACAGGATCTGTTCCCAGACCCTCGCTCTCTAAATCTCCCCCTACTTTCTGCGTCCCAGAAGGCATGAGCTCAGCATCTACCTTCTACCAGGCTGTTCCACCACACCACCTTCCATGGACTGACACCTCTGAAACCATAAGCCAGCACGGCCCTCTCCTTCCATAAGCTGTAGGTGGCAAGTGCCTTGTTCCAGCAACAGAACAGTTAAACTGTTGAGCTTCAAAGATAGCCGTCATCACCCAAATGGAGAGAATGAGTCATGGAAAAGGACAGAAAAAGTGCATGCTATCTTGGAAAAACAATGATCAGTGTCGCCCCTTGACTAGAAATGAGTTCTCTCTGCCTGCTATACTTAATATACATAGGAAAGTGATGGAAATATTCTTGGCATTTCTTTCTGAGGGAAAGCAAGTGTCGCCTAAGAACATTATTGTTTACATTATAAAAAATCTAACTAACATTTTTAAACTTCAAAAAAATCAAGAGACTATTAAAGAACCCAGACAGGTGCTTTAATTACTGGTAATGAAACTGAACCAATCACGTTTCCCTGCAGCAGTGACACCAGGATCCCGAAGGGGGTTTCCCAGGGTGAGGCCCATCTGGAGGTGCTGACCCCTGCGATTTCCCCAAGTGGGGGAAACTCAGCTGCATCACCTGTGATAGCGGGGGACTGTGTTCATGCTTTCCCTTGGAAATAATTAAGTCAATCAATAAGTGGAAAATCTGTATAATTAATGAGTTTCATCCCACGAAGTGAGACCTGAAAGTACACTCCCCACATGAGTTAGTGCCTACATTTTCATGATTTCATTGTTCCATGATTTAACAATTCCAGGAAGCCAATTCTTGCCCAAGTAGATAAAAGCTGCAAATAACTTCTCCGTTCATTCCAAGAACTACATGAAAGACCATCAAGTCCTCAATAAAATGAGTAAACAAGAATTTACAGACCCAGATCTTTGATCCCCTCACCTCAGAATCCACCAGTGTTAAATTATATACCATCTCCTAAGCTGATTCTACTCAGCTAACTTAATTGAAAGTCCAGACTTACCCTGGACTCCAAGTACTCACAAATAACCTGACTGCTCTCCTCCTGTAAGATATAAGGCATTATCAGTGCAGTATTTCCATTGCATGGTAAGAATAAATTCAGCTTTATTTTGTCACTATTTTGATAATGTTTCTGAGACAGCCAGCATTCGCCAGGAATCACAACTGTAAAGAAAAAGCAAGGTCCGGGGAGATAGCTCAGCAGTCTAAGCAGCTGCCTGGCAAGTGCAAGGACCCAGGTTTAATCTAGTACTACATGTTCTGCTGGTCCCTGAATCCCAGGTCCCTGAATCCCAGGCTTCTTCAGAAATAGGTCCTCAGTTTTAGCTGTTGGCATCCTGCTTAGGGCACTAAGGAGGGAGAAAGAACCCTGTCTTCCATCACGAGCAATCACGGACTTAACCTACTTCAGAGCTCTGTAGGGGCCTTAAGAGAAATGCCTATTTCTGGCCCATCCTTAATGAGAATCTCTGGGAAGAGGTCTGGAAACTGGCATATCTGATCATTTTGACCCTTCACAAACCCTGGCATTAACGTTAGAGAATCGCTGAGCAAAAGACTCAATCATATTAAAATTACTCTTTCCAACACTGGGAGTCTTGATCCTGATTAAAACATATGAGAATTTCCAGATGAAGTGGGCACTTGTACAGTAGCTCAGTAAATCACAGGGCCAAGACTCTCTCCATTAAATTACCCAATGCTCTCCTGTCCCTTCCATGTGCTGGGGCTTGCACCTACTCCTGACTGCATAAACTGACTGACAGGCCATTAGTCATTCCTTTGGAGCAATTACAACATGCATGATTCCCATTTTTCAATTATTTATTTAGCATCTGTTTTGTCTGCTGGAAAGAAAACTCTTCAGTCTAGAGAGCTGATCTGCCTTGCACCCATGGGCACAACTCCAGGCTCTAGCTCAGTCTGAAGACATGGAAAGCTCCGATAAATATGTGCTAAGTTAATTAGCAACATAATGGAGCATGTCTGTCAGGAGCAATGGTTCCAGGGATGCTATAGCTTCTCAAAGTAACTGGTCAACAAAGTATTCTGTTAGGAAGAATCACTTTTCATTTGTGAAAATAAAATCAAACTGCAAAGGATAAAGTCTATGGCAAAGCAAGCACAATGGAAAGAGTAGAAGATTTGGAATCTTACAGATTCCAAGATAATGTGTTACTGTGTGACCTCAGATAAAGTGATCTCCCTAGCATCATAGCATCCCTGAAACTCAAGATTGTACTGGGACTGGGGAGATAGTTCAGCAGAATAAGTGCTTGCCTAGCAAATGAAAGGTCATGAATTCAATCCCTAGTACCACAAAAAAAAAAAAAAAAAAATCAAAAGCCAGGTATGGTGGTGTATGCCTGTAATCCCAGCACTTGGGAAGCTGAGGCAGGAGGATCAGTGCAAGTTCACAACCAGCCTGGACTACAAAAGTGAGCTCAAGGCCAGCCTGAATTGCATAGAGAAACCCTATCTCAAAAAGACAAAAAAAAAATTATATTAGCTATTCCACTTATCTGGGGACTAAAAAGATTAACAAAATCTAACTAATGACCTTTTGTACAACCTATGAGCTGTGGATGTTCCTCACCTTTAGAGGGTTCAGAAGACAAAATAAATTGGACATGGTAGTGCATGCCTATAACCCCAGCAGTCAGGAGGCCATGGCAGAAGGCCATGAGTTCATGGTCAGCCTGGGCTACTTAATGACTTCAAGGCCAGCCTGAAGCACATAGCAGGTGCTGTCTCAAAAATAAATTAATTAAATAAATAAATAATTTTTAAAGCAACAGAACAAAGATAATTTCATGGAGGAGGGGGAAGAAGAGAAAAAGGAAAAGGAGGAAGAGGATAAGGGGACCTGTCTGGTTCCACAGACCCTAAAATTTTACTCTCTTACCTTTCAAAGGGACAGTTGGCTAAACTAACAATAAAGGCTGGCCAGCAGGCAGGAGTAGGTGAAGCACCCGGGCGTGGTGGCTCACGCCTGTAATCCCAGCACTTGGGAGGCTGAGGCAGCAGGACTAGTGTGAGTTCGAGACCAGCCTGGGCTACAAAAGGGAGCTCAAGGCCAGCCTGAATTGCATAGTGAGACCCTGTCTCAAAAAGACAAGAGAGACAGACAAACAGACAGACAGACAGACAGAAGTAGGTGAGGCAGGGTAACAAGGGTGCTAACTCAAGGCAAATTGTGTTACCTTTAAGAACAAGTACAGAGGAGGAAGCTGCTCACTGGATCCGTGACTGCAGGGCAAGGCCCAGGGATGCTTTCTCGCCAGCAACAAACCCTCCCCTGGAAGGATGACTGGAGCAGAAGTCACCATCAGCTTCATAGTGCAGGAAGCCACTTCCTTGCCCAAGCTCTGGCTGTTTTCCAAGCAAGCAGAGAGGCTGGCTGCGTGGGCTTCGATAAGAAGCAACACCTCGGTACCTTCAGAGCCCCTGGAAAGCTTAAGTTCTGTAATAAAGGAAACAGTGCCTTTAAATGCATGCATCAGTGAATGCGAGGTGCGGGATCGGATTCTCCCAGGCTCCTCAGGACTCTGGGAATTTCACCATGCAAAGAACCTGCACAGTGCTGGACACCATGGGCCCCATCCTAGAATAAAGAGAACCAAGGGAGGCCGTGGTTGCTTCTAAGTGAACTAGAGAGTGCGTAAGGTCAATGTGGCACTTGAACAGGATGGAGAACTAGTCTGCTGTTAAGAAGGATAAGCAGGAGTCGCGTGGGGGGGAACAGAGCCCCTCGAGTCCACAGTATTGAGCAGAGTAAGTCAGACACGGGAGCTTAAATACCATGCAGTTTCTCTTACACGAGAAAGCAAAAATATAAACACAGGGCAAAATTAAAAATAACCATGGGTGGGAAATGGGGAGAGAGACTTTTCTCAAAGGGGATAGAAACCAGCAGATGGAGGGAGAGAGAACGAGGGGTGGAGGAGACGGGAAAACACGAAGGTGCGTAACCGCGGCGCACGCACCCCTTGTACTGCGCGCATGTGTTAATGTTTAAAAATAAGTAAATGAAAATAAACCAGTGGGCGAACTTGAGAAGACAGTGCGCGCTCAGGATTCTCCACCCTTCGCCCTGAGGTAGGTCCTGCGACTGCCTCTGACTGCTCAGAAGGAAGACGCTGCCTCCCGGAGATGGTGACGCACAGGCGTCCTCAGGTGTGGGTTGAGCGACTCTTGCCACTGGGTCCTGACCGCGTCCCCCCAGCCCCACCCCAAGCCAATTCCACGTCATCCTGAGCCCCCCGAGCACCTCCGTCCTGCAGGGCCTAGTGCTCTGCGAGCAGAACCAACAGCGAGCTCCGGATCAGCTGCAATTCAGCTAGACCCACCTGGAGAAGAAGGCGTCTGTTCGGAGCTGAGCGCTTGCACAACCCTGGGGCTGATGGCCCCGCCGGTGGCTTCTGTTTTACTACTCAATGATCAAACTCACTCGGACTTGAACTCATCCATTGCACGCTGACCCCCAACGCAGTTAGAGTTTCTCACTGCTACTGTCTGAGGACGGACGAGCTCCAGCAGCCAAAGTCAGGAGACTTCATTTCTGCGAGGCAGGATGGGAGGTGAGGCCCCCTGGACAGAGCCCTCACTCGTGGACAGCGCCCCCCTCCAGGACTAGGTTGAACATGGTGGCACTGAGCTGCCATGACGCCGTCCGCCGCGTTGCTCCTCTTGCCCTCACTCCCATGGGCCTTTGCTCTCTGCTGCACCATAAGCAGCCGCCCAATCCTAGCGGCTCACCCTCCAGCACTGTGGGCCAACGCAAGCCTCCTCTTTGCTTCATAAATTATCCAGTCTCAGGTATTCTCTTGGAGCAACAGAAAGCAAACCAGCGCAGTCATTTTCTGTCTTGCTCCCACACGTGAAGAGGGATAAGTATTGATTATTATTATTGTGTGTGTGTGTGTGTGTGTGTGTGTGTGTGTGTGTGTGTGTGTGTGGAATGGAGGCTCAAACTCAGGACCTTGTACTTGCCAGGCAGGAACTTGTGCCCCTGAGCTATCTTCCCAGCCCCAGGCAAAATTATTACCAATGTTCAAAAGTCATTTTCATGCCAATGAAATGCTCCCCAAAATAGCACAAAATAAAAATTATTTTCAAAGAAAAAAAGAGAGAGAGAAGAAGAAGGATTAAGGCACAAGGCGCGTGTGGGAGGGCTGAGGTGGAAGGGGAATGAAGGAAGCCTCAGGGCCGCTCTCACACTCTAGCCCCTGCGCTCTGCTGCCATCTAGTGGCCATGCAGTCGCGTTAATGCCCTGCTGGTGCCCCACAGACGTTCGCTGAGTCCTGCCCTACGTACCTCTGCCCCACACCATGGCCTTCCCATCATGGAGGCGGTGAGCACAGGCGGTGAGCTGGATTCTTCATGACTGCAAACGGGAAGGAAGACTCAGGAGAGGTGTTTGAACTTTCGGAATTTTATTCTCCCTCCTTGGAAAGCACCCAGGGCTCCTCCTCCTCCTGGGAAGCCCAGGCCGGCCCCTCTCAGTCTCCGCCACGCCTCCCTCTTCCACCTTGCAGGTGCCTTATGGGTCACTTTAGCCATACTCTGTGTGTCTCAGCTTTAACTATTCTGTACAAATTCAAAACAAAGCAGCTATTTTGTTGCAAACGTGGATTAAAAGCGAGCGCACGTTCTCCACGTCTGGTCAGGGCGGGCACACCTCCGACAGCGACTCGTGCCCGTCCACGTCCCGCGTGTCCAACGAGAGGCAGGTTGTCGGGTATCCAGGGCTTCTCAGTGCAAATCGTGGAGCCAAAAATAGTGACAGGGTTCTGAGAAAAACACAACTTCCTAGTACAGAATTGAAAACGCTTTGCTTTCCACTCCAGGTTTCCCAGCACTAGTTGAAAAATAAGTTTCTTCAAAGTTAACAACTTCCACATTTTTGGCTATAATCCACATGAATTTTAACTGAAAACAATTCAGCTTGTAATTCTAAAGACAATGACGTGCCCATCACAGTGACAAGTAGATGCCATGCTCCCCTGACCCTAAATCATGAACTCAGCTTCACAAATTTCAGAGGTGGCTGATAGCTCCCTGGCACAAGCACCAGTCTGGCAAGCACAAGGTCACAAGTTAAAGAATGCATGACTGAGAATTCTTTCCTCTGGGAGGAAGCAGGGGATGGAGAATGTGAACCTTCTGAGGTGAATAAGACAAATATATACATTTAAAGCTTTTTTTTTTTTTTTAATGAAACAGATTTTAGCTATTAGATACAGGATAGTTTTCCTCCAGGGAAAGGAAATAGTAAATCCTTTTTGCTGAAGCACCCCAATACGGCCTTCGCTACTGCACCTCAGACCTGGCAGTGCCACTGCCACCACTCCTGGGCCCCAGAGGGATCTGTGAGGCCCTCCCCCCATGCACGCTGGAAGGTCACTTGTTCCTCGGGGTCTGAGGCTGTAGGATGGGCCTTTCCTCTTATTCCTTCCATGCATTAAGTTTCACAGTATGCGACATTGTCCAAGAAACAAACTTCACTTGAAAACTAGTCACTGTTAACTTACAGAAGGGACTCGCTGGAGCAACTACAGAATTCCTCATGCTTAGTCCCAGGTCCTGACACATCTACCACTTTGGGCTCAAATCCAGCCAGGGCATCTGGCGGCATCCTTGTTACTGCTGTCAATGAGATGGTTGACTGCTTTCTCGAAATTCCTAGAAGACACTGTTGTGGTCACTTTCCCATGAAAACTTTTATATTCTCTCTTAGTTACTTTTCACTAGTTGCTGGGACAAATACCCAACACCCAAAATGAAGGAAGGAAAGGTTTATTTAGCTCACAGTTACCGGAGGTTTCAGTCCATACTAGGCTGGATCCAAGGCAGAAAGGCACATAGCAGAGAGCAGCAGTTCATGGTGGCAGAACAGTGACAGTAGTGACAGAGGCAACGGAACAACCAGGGGAAGCAGAGAGCAACAACACTAGTCTGTCTCCCTGTCTCTCTTTATGTTACATTCAGGCTCTCTGCCTTAGCCTATCCATCTTAGGCCACACCCATAATCCCAGAAGGACTCAGACCAATAATCCCATCAGTACTAAAATACATAATCCCAGTGGATCATGAGTTGAGTCTCAAACTCTAGAAGTCCCCGCCTCATGATTGCATGAGGCTTTGGGGAAACAACTAGGCATAAACCATAACATATTCCTACATTTTTCCCAGTTTCCTTTTCTTGGGTGTGGGGTGAAGGAGAGAAGAGCACTTTCTGTCACAGTCCTGTCCTGGCCACCTTGCCTGTGGCAAAATGTCCCACATCCACACCTTAAAGCAGGAGAGATTTATTTTAACTCCCAATCACAATCCATGGGCACTGGCTCTAAGGCAGACAGGCCAGGCAGAGGATCTGGCACTCAAAAGGCAGCTTCTTCAGGGCACCTGGATGCAGGGAGATGAGAGATTCCAGGTCAGGAGGGGCCTCCCCAGCGGCACCTCCAGGGAATTCTCCATGCAGGTCCCACCTCTTCAGAGCAAACAGCAACAGTGCCCCACAAATTCGTGGACCTTCCTGAAGCCTCAGCTCCTAGCACAGAGGTTTTGGGGAACACAGTAGATCTGCATCCAGCCAGGTGCACACACCAATAATTATGACTGGGATCAATTTGAACTGCCACCAGCCTTTTCTTCTCTTCACTTTCTTTCTTTTTTATATTTTATTAATTTTAATAAAGAAGAAACACCTAAATATGAAAGGAAATTACAAAGATTAGAGCAGAAATTAACTCAGTCGAGACAAAGAAAACAATACAAAGAATGAATGAATCAAAAGCTGGTTCTTTGAAAGATTAAATAAAATTGATAAGCCCCTAGCTAACCCTGTCAAAAAGAGGAAAGAAAGGACTCAAATTCAAACAATAAGGAATGACAATGATGACATTACTACACCAGCAGAGATTCAAAGGATCACTAATAGCTACTTTGAGAATATTAACTCTCACAGAATTGAAGACACGGAAGAAACAGACAGATTCCTAGAAAGGTGCAAACTACCAAAACTGAATCAAGAAGATGTAAGAACTCTCAATCACCCAATAACACCCACTGAAATACAAAATGCAATAAAAAGTCTACCAACAAGGAAAGTCCAGGTCCTGATGGATTCACCACTGAATTCTACAAGAAATTTACAGAAGATATAATCCCAATACTCCTCAAACTCTTCCATGAAATTGAAAAGGAAGCAATCCTTCCAAAATCATTGCTAGAGGCAAGTATTACACTGATACCAAAATCAGAGAGAGATGCAACTGAAAAAGAGAACTACAGGCCAATTTCTCTCATGAACATAGATGCAAAACTCAACAAAATCCTCGCCAATAGAATACTGCAAATCATCAAGAAGATTATACACCATGACCAGGTAGGATTTAGCCCAGAAATGCAAGGATGGTTTAATATACACAAATCTATAAATGTAATACAGTATATCAATAGAGCCAAAGACAAAAATCACATGATCATTTGAATTGATGCAGAAAAGGCTTTTAACAAAGTCCAGCCGGGCGTGGTGGCTCACGCCTGTAATCCCAGCACTCGGGAGGCTGAGGCAGGAGGATTGGTGCGAGTTTGAGACCAGCCTGGGCTACAAAGTGAGCTCAGGACCAGCCTCAACTGCATAGCGAGACCCTGTCTCAAAAAGACAAAAAAAAAAAAAAAAAAAAAAAAAAAAAAAAAAAAGTCCAACACTCATTTATATTCAAAGTCCCACAGAAAACTGGAATAGAGGGCCTGTACCTCAGTCTGATGAAAGCCGTCTATGACAATCCAATGTCTAACATAATTCTAAATGGGGAAAAGCTGAAGCCTTTACTCTGAGATCTGGTATAAGACAAGGAAGCTCCGTATTACCACTCCTGTTCAATATAGTTCTGGAATTATTATCTACAACCATTAGACATGAGATAGAAATAAAAGGAATAAGAATAGGTAAAAAAAAAATTAAACTATCATGATTTGCAGATGACATGATAAAATACCTGGAAGACCCAAAAAACTCCACCAAGAAGCTACTAGAATTAATATGCAAATTCAGTAATAACAGGGTACAAAGTCAATACACAAAAGTCAATAGCATTTCTCTACACAGATAACAAACACTGAGAGAGAAATTAGAGAAACAAAACCTTTTTACAATAGCATCGAAAAAAAATGAGATACTTAGGAATTAACCTAACTAAAGAAGTAAAAGATGTATTCAATGAAAACTACAGTACTCTGAAAAAAGAGATCCTAGAGGATTTAAGAAAATGGAAAGATATTCCCTGCTTCTGGATAAAAAGAACCAACATTGTGAAGATAGCCATACTCCCTAAACTGTTACACAGATTTAATGCAACCCCTATCGAAGTACCATCAACATACCTCACAGACTTGAAGAAATTATTCCTCAAATTTATCTGGAACAAGGAAAGATGTAGAATTACAAAGAAAATCCTGGGCAACAAAGATAAGGCAGGAGGCATTACAATTCTTGACCTAAAGTTATACTGCAGAGCTACCGTGATAAAAATCAGCATGGTATTGGCAAAAAAAAAAAAAAAAAAAATAGACCTGAGGATCAGTGGAATAGATTAGAAGAGTTCACGGGCAACAACCAAAATGCACACTTAACACCTGACGGAATCAACAACTGGGACTTCCTCTCTCTGAGAAGTTTTTTTCACATCAAAAGAAATTACCAACAGAGTGAAAAGACAACCCACAAATTTCAAAAAGATTTTAACTAAAAAGTATTCAAAGGTCTTCTATCTAGGATTTATAAAGAACTAAAAACCATTAGGGTCCCAAAATTCAAAGACCCAATCCAGAAATGGACATCTGAGATGAACACACACTTCTCAGAGAAAGAAATTCAGCAAGCCTATAAACATATGAAGAAATGTTCCGCATCGCTAGCCACCCATGAAATGCAAATAAAAACAACACTTAGATACCATCTCACCCCAGAAAGAATGGCTACCATAAAGAAATCAACCAGCAACAAATGCTGGAGAGGCCGTGGGGGAAAAGGAACCCTTCTCCACTGCTGGTGGGAATGCAGACTGGTGCAACCATTATGGAAAGCAGTGTGGAGACTTCTTAAAAAAACGAGGGCTGGAAATCCCATTCAATCCACTTATCCCCCTACTGGGAATTTTTCCAGAAGAACTGAAAACATCATATCATAGTGATACCTGTGCACCTATGTTCATAGCAGCACAATTTGCGACAGCCAAATCTTGGAAACAACCAAAATGCCCTTCATCTAAAGAATGGTTGAAAATAGTAGAGCAGTTTTCACTGCTCTACCTGCAATCTTTCATACAATGGAATATAACTCAGCTATAAAGCATGATAAACTAGAAAACTTCATATATAAGTGGATGTATCTTGAACATATAAGTGAAAGAAACCAGACCTACATATGTAAATATCGCATAGTCTCCCTAGTGTAAGAACTCAAAAGAAGAAATAAAAAAATAATAAAATAAAATTCCGAGAATATATTGTTTCTAACCCACAGATGTGTAATTTCAATATTACTGTAATATGGACTTTGTGGAATATTTAGTTATGCTTTAAATACATGCACCAAGATTTTATTTGCTTTGAAACTTATACAATATCCTAATATAAATGTATAAAAATAAAAAATGCTATAAAATAAAAAAGAAACAACAATGAGACTGTTTCAAAACATGTTGGTAGGACAGCCACAATAATTAATACAATGCATATTGTTGTCTTCATAGTAGTTGTGCAGAGTTGATAACTTTTCTAAATACTATTAGTACAAATCTTTCTTCTCATTGGACTAAGAGAAAGTAGCTATTTATATAGTCCAATAGTCCAAAATAGTAGCGGCTAAGAGATAGCTCAGTAGAGTAAGCACTTGCCTAGCAAGCGCAGGGCCCTGTCTTCACTTTCAACTGCCTCCTCTCCGTTCTCCATTCCCTTGCTAATTATTGTCAACTTTCCCAGCTTGACCTGTGTCACCATACAGCCTTTCCGAGTGCATCTCCGACCCTGTAGCTCTCCCTGGAAGCTACACACAGCAAGCAGAACTGTGGCTCTAGAAGTGGCGCCCGGCTTCAAACTCTGCTGCTAGAGGTCTGTGGTTTTTCAAGACGAAGAAGAGGCAAATGGGTAGAAACCTGAATATGCTGATTGCCCAGATTGGATCACTGCGCATTGTACCCATTAGTGAGAATGGCGCATAACTATTATGCATTAACAGAGTAAAAGACTGGATGCTAACATAACCTATGAACCTTCACGCAGTGACTATATTCCCAAAAAATAATCGGTAGATGAACTCTTCTAACAACAAGGAGAAGCCACACTGAGCTTACTCAACTCGTCCAGCAGTGCCTGGCCCTGCGCTCCTGGAGCTCTTTCCACTGCTCTACCTCTAACCTTTCTCCTTTTTCCGAATCAGTGCTACACCCACACAGACCACTATCTCAGGGCCTTCGAAGCAAAAGCCTTACTGGCTCTAAGTTCCTTTTGCAGAGATTTGGTGGGAAATTTACAAGCAGAGTAGCTAATGAGTTCAACACAGAAACCTAAAACAAAAAATATATATCATTCAGAATCTTAATTTTTTTACTTTCCTATTTGGCAGGTGTTTCAGTATTGCCTTCTCTTGCTCTGTTTCTGCCGCTGTTCCCTCTCTTGCTCTGTTTCCCATGCTCCCCCACGATTTGTCCTCCGCTTCTTCAGTGCAGTATCGTAGTCTAGTCCTGCACATTCTCCACTGTCAGAGAATTCCTTCCTGTGGGAAAGAAAGAGCGGTCCAGTACATCATACTGCATTTCTACGGCAAGGCTTCCAGACGGACGCATTTCACCTGAAGCTATTTCAAGAGATCAAGTCTTCTTGACTACTTTGGATATACTTTCAGAGTACCTAAAGATTGCATTAGATGATTTTTTAAGTTATTCCTTTGGAGATGCCAAAAGTCTAACTCATCCTCTTATACATTATCATATATTTCTGGGGACACAGGAAAAGCCCCAGCTCTGCTGGTATCCTATGCATATTTTCCCAGTCTGTGGTAGTTTGCTTTGAAGCTTGAACTAAGAAAAAGGAGAACCTTTAGCTTTGGGTAGCAGAAACCTCAGATTACTATTGCCTGACTAAGAAGGAGGCTTTATATAGCTCAACAAGAAAGAATTAGAATGTGTTACATTAATGTACCAACTCCTCATGATGGATGTACCCCCTACGTTATGCAAACACGGACTAAGAAAAATGTTTCAAATGTAGAAGATCTTGGTCCTCAGCTTAGTACTGTTAGAAGGTGGTGCCTTTAAGAGGTGGGGCCCAGTGGGTGGTTATGTCACCAGGGGTGGGAATTTCTAGAGTCTGAGATTAACTCATGGTCCACTGGGATTGTGAGTGACCCAAGGATGAGATTATGGGTCTGAGTACTGCTGGGATTGTGGGTGTGGCCTGAGGTGGATAGCCTGAGGCAGAGAGCCTGAATGTAATATAGGAGAGACAGAGAGACAGACTCTCTTGGTTACTGTCAGCTGGTTGCTGTTGTTGGCCCGTTGTGATTGTTGCTGTTCCGCTGTCATGAACTGTATGCTCTCTGCCCTGTGCCACTCAGCCTTGGAGCCAGCCAAGGATGGACTGAAACCTCCAGTAACTGTGAGCTGAATAAACCTTTCATTCCCTCATTTTGGATGTTGGGAATTTGTCCCAGCAATGAGAGAGAGTAACAGAGACAAGGTGGATGATCTCTGTGCACTCTGCTTGTCTACCCAACAGATTTCCTTCCGGTTCAAGCCTCACTTCCCCGCGTGTAAACGCAGATGCCCAAACCTGGCATCCTGCCCTGCACCTAGCCTTTTCCTGGGCTTGAATTTGAAAAACGTATGAAGCACCTCACATCAGAGTGTACTCCCTGGCAGTGCCTATTCAAGCCGTGCCTGGCTTCTGCACTTACTTTGCCATCTCCCATTCTGCACACTGGGGAACCCAAGAAAAGGGGTTTTAATCTTATTCATTTTCTTTAATCTTATTTGTTTATTTGGTACAGGGTCTCACTATGCAGGTCAGAGTCATAGTGACCCTTGTGTCCCAGCCCCCCCCCCCAGAGCTGGGATTACAGACATGAGTGCCATCACTCCTGTCTTCAGCATGGCATGTGGTACCAGGGATTGAGCCTGGATCCTTGCACTTGCCAGGCAGGTGCTTAGACCACTGAGCTTTTTCTTTCTTTCTTTCTTTCTTTCTTTCTTTCTTTCTTTCTTTCTTGCATCTTTTTAATTGACAGACTGGGGAATCTCTTGACACAGGGTCCTTGTAAATCTACTATCATCTACTATCATGACCTCTGATTACTGCATATTAAATTTCCCCACCACTGTAGAAATCAGTGTAGAAATTCCTCAAAAAAAAAAAACAACCTAAGATTAAAGCTCTCATTTGACCCAGCTAATCCTGTCTGAGTATTTTTCCAGAAGAATTGAAAACATGATACCACAGCACCTGTGTTCACCCATGTTTATAGCAGCTACAATAGTTAAATATTGGAATAAACTGAAATGCCCATCAATCAATAAATGGATTTTTAAAAAGTATGTGCTGTCTTTATAAGACAGAGTATTACTCAGTTATAAGAAAGGATAAACTTGAGGTTTTTACAGGTAAATGTATTCAACTAGAGACAATACTCATAAGTGAAACCAATCAGACTCACACGTGTAAACATCATTATTGTCACCCTAGTATATAAAAGTGAAAGAGTAAACTATGAAAGGTATGATACATATTGTGAAAGGGAAAGAATCTGCTTATTATGCTTTGTGTCTAGGTGTTCCCGCAAAGCCTCTTGCAGTCATCGGGTGAAGTTCAAGAGTTGGTAATTAACTCCTGATCCACTGAGATTGTGGGAATGAGTGCTGCTGGGATTGTGGGAGTGAGTGCTGCTGGGATTGTGGGAGTGAGTGCTGCTGGGATTATGGGTGTGAGTGCTGCTGGGATCATGGGTGTGAGTGCTGCTGGGGTTATGGGAGTGAGTGCTGCTGGGAT
>PVJA010038665.1:0-19623 GCA_004027025.1 Myocastor coypus
TGTTTAATTGTTTGATCAATCTTATATACCTATATGTATTAATCTAAACTGATCTGATGATGAAAATATGTAATATAACCATTGTTAAATTTAAACAATAAAAAAATTGGAAAATAAATAAATAAAATGAAAAATACCAATTTCAAGTTAAGTCTAAGATATTTGATATTCAGAAAGACAGTGATAGTAAGCTCAAGCACCCATGTTTTAAGAGTAATAGTATCACTAAGCTTTTCTTCTGAAGGGCTAAGAATATAAGTTTACAGACCAAAAATCAGAGAAATAAGGAAAGGCTATAAGGGTAGCCAATATTTTGGCCCTAGCCATTCAAGGTCAGTGAGGACTCAAAACAGAACAGATCCTGTGCTGTAATATCCTATAACTCAGTGGTTTCCCAAATTTTCTGTTCAAGGAGATTAAGGGACCACAGAGGACAAGGATTGAAGGTAAGTAGTATGCCTAAGGGGAGTCACCTGAAGAGAAAACATTCTCTCTGGCTTTCATATAGAGCAAACTGGTCAAGCAATGGCCATGACTCATCCAGACAAGTGACCCTGACAACAATTCTACAAAGCACTGCACATGTTTCCAAAGTAAATCCCGAGAGGATGTGACTGACCTTGAGAGGTACAAAAAATGCATGTTTTGTTATACAGGTCTTGCTTTAACTTGCCCTTGACCACCTAGCAGGGGGTAGTTTAGTATGCTGAGCTGTAAAAGGCTCAAATCAACAGCTTCCAACATTGCCAGTTTCACAAGTAGCACATTGCAATTATGAAACATTTGACTATGTATACAACTACCTTCTCTCAGATCAAAGAGAAGAAATCTATTGTACCAATAACCATTACAAAATTTATCATGTCTACACCCTGTGCCCTGTATAACTATAATGAGGACAACAATAAGTATTGTATCAATTATTGTGGATGTTCTACTAACATGTTTTGAAACTGTCACATTGTAATTTCTTACTAAAAGTAATAAAAATATATACATAAAACAAACATTTACCTGAAAAAAAAAAAAAAAAAAAGCCTGAGAAAATGTTTTCTCTAGGTGACTTTTTAGGCTCACTATACATCATCAATCATTTTCCTCTGCAAACCTGTAATCTCCTTGAACAGAAAATTTGGGACACCACTGAGTTACAGGATGTTACAGTACAGGGTCTCTTATGTACCACCCAGGCCTATTCTTGCAGCTGCTCAACACAATTTGCCTCTCTTCTCATGGTCTAACAGGAGCTGCATGCTCAGAGAGGCCTGGATTCCAGTCAGGGACAAACTACTTCCTGTCTCTGCTTCTCTAGATTTTTCATCCACAAAATAAAGATAGTAGGGCCAGTCATATAGCTCAGTGGATTAAAGAGCTGCAAGCAGGTGCAGGGGCAAGAGGTACGATCCCTGGGGCAGCAGTACCGGCCCTGCCCCCAGGGCGCACTGAGATGGCAATTGAGACTGGGAATGGTGGTGCATACCTGTAATACCAGTTCCGTAAACAGGTGGATCACTAAGAGTCCGATCTATTAGTGAAACCCTCAACACACTGTAGACCCTTCCCTATAATACAAAATACAAAATAAAATAAATAAATAAAAAGTTAACTTTATTTTTAAAAAAATAGAGATAGTAAGACCTCCCTTCTGGGCTTATGATGGACAAAAAGCCTAGCATAGGAAGTTAGGCAATCAAAATCACTAGTGATAGAAAATGAGCAAAGAACAACAGCTAATGATAATAACAATGAAGAGAATAACAAAACCTGCTACCCTTGTGCAGTGTCAGCTACACAGCAGGCCTGGTGCTCAGCAAGGTCAGGGACTCATGTAGACCACACTGCCCCTCAGAGGCATATAGCATTGTGTCCCCATTTATAGAGCCCTACAACTCCCCTAACAATCACTGGCTTTCTCCTCTGGGCCATTTTGCTACAATGTGCATGCTCATGTGTCACCTGGTGCAAGTGGGCGTGGGCAGGTGAGTAGGAAGAGCACTGATTGGCCCCCAGTGGGTCGGGCCCTTCCAGGCCTTCCTGCCCCAAGCAGACCATGTGACTCCCTTGATCTTTCAGTCCAAATGCTCCAGTGACACCCAAAAACCTCTTAAGTCATACCCAAAGCCTCTAGCATCTGCCCCTCTAGCAGGTCCCAGGAAACCTGCCCCAGCCCTCACCTTCCCTTCCTCACCTGCCTGGGATGGGGCTGATCCAGCACAAGTGCCAGGGTTGGGTCTGGCTCCCTTTTCAACCCCACACCTAGCCCAAGGCCTATGACAATAAGTACTATGGGCAAATACCCACTACTTCATAGTGACCAGGAAGCAGAAGATAAAGTACAAGGACCAAAGGGACAAAGGTGGGAGACACAAGCCCCACACTCTCCCTTCCTCTGCCAAGCAGACCCCCAAGGGTTCGTGGGATCCTCCTCACTGCCTAGTGCCTGTATCCTGGGCAGTGGCAGGGGGAGGGTAGGACAAAAGGATTAGGACCCAGTGACCCTGCCACACTATGCTTGTGGCCACTCAGTTATGTGGGATCCAGGAGGACAAACACAGGCAATGGCTGAGTCAGGCAGGAGCGGCCAGGAGGACAGTGTGCCCATCCCGACTATGTGTGGCCAGCTGGACGAGACGAACCAGAAGGATCCTCTGTACACCATCTGTCATTTTTCAGACAATGGGCAGTGCATGGACCCCAAGGCTCACTCAGCCAATCTTACGTCCTGCACACCAGCAGTGCCCCAGCCTCACCTCATCCACGTCGATCTTGTGCTGCTCCATGTAGGCTCTGTCATTGACCTGCCCACCCTCCACAAACTCCATCAGCAGCACCCTCTTCGTGGACAGCTCCCAATGGATCTGGGGGACCTGGAAGGGAAAAGGCCACTCACATCAGGAGAAGCTTGTGGTCAGGGTCAGGACCAAAGTGAAGCACAACAAGGGGCTTTCGGGTTAGCCCAGTGGTTTAAGTGCTTGTGCCAGCAATCCCAGTCAGGCACAGGGGATGGCAGTTAAATCCCCAGACTCACCCTTAAGACAGCCTGAACCTTCCAAAAATAAATTAATCAATTTATTTATTTATTTATTTATTTATTTATTTATTTATTTATTTATTTATTAAAGTGAAGCACAGCAATGTAGAGAGGCTCTGCTTCCCCACAGGGAACCTGAGAGGACCTGGCCCAGAGAGAAAGGCCCCACCCCGCCTGCCTACTCCTGTACAGATCCCACGTATTTAATGCCTTCCACACTGGGCCTTGTGGGGAAAGCATGAAGAGGCTCACCCTGGAGTGGGGTCAGAACCATCCCTTTTCCTGCCCTCATGGGGCTCTGTGGGCTCACAAACACCCTGCCCCACCACTGAGCTTTCTCACCAGGTGATAGATGTGAGCAGGTAAAGAGCAAACAGGTGGGTCTTACCCAATGCTAAGTTCTGTCTCTCCTGTTAGTTCCCTATAAGCCCTAGGTAGACACAGTGCTGGATCTCAGCCTAATGTCTATTTCCAATCCTCTCTTCATCAAAGATGAAAACCAATGTTTTCCCTACTGGCCTTTCAGTAGGTGTGGTCATGTGATTCTGTTCTGGCCTACCAAATCCAAGAAGAAGTTTGCTAGGCAATTTGAAGAAAGTTTTTATTTTCTTGATTAAGAAAGGATTTTCAGATAGAACTATGTCTTCCTCTTCCTGTTTTAAAACTGAATATAATTTCTGGAGCTGGTGCAGCCATCTTTCAACCATGAAGACAAATCCAAGAAAATCAGGGATGACAGCTGTGATACTATCAAACTACTAAAATTGTATCTACAGGCAACTGCTGCAAAGCTTGCTGCCATATGAGAAAAATAAGTCTTTTTTTTTTTGTTCAAGATGCTGTAAATTGGAGCCAGACAGATACCTCCATGGCACAAGTGCCTGCCTGGCAAGTGCAAGGTTGTGAGTTTGAACCCCGGTCCTGAAAAAAAAAAAAAAAAAAAAAAGATGCTGTAAATGGAGCTTTCAGTTGTCTGCAAACAACTGAAATGCTAACTAATAAACATTCTCTCTGGCTCTGAGAACATATAAAGTCAACAAGAGGATAGATTATCCTAGGAGCAGGCAAGAGGTTTGAATGTGCTGAGGGCCATAACGATGCCACTTGAGTGGGTGACAGCCTTCAGGACCACGGTGGCCAGACAGCTTTCTGCATGCTGATTCCTCAAAATTGTGTTTCGCTTATTTCTCTTATAAACAGAAAACAAGACCAGCTAATTCACATTTTGGAGAATAAGATCTCCCCTTGTCTGAGCCCCCCAAACTAAGGGAGGGAAACTGCAACAAGATTGTGGCCCTCAGTCAGAGAGCTACTTCCTCTACCCAATCCTGATGGAAACTGTTGCACTTGGTTTAGTCACTTAACTCCTTAAGGCTGTCTTCCTACAGGCAAAAAGCTGTTTCTGCTCCACTCGGGAAAGGGTCCTGAAGGTAAGGGGAGCCCCCTCTGACATATGCAAAGGCCCTAATTAGAACCATGACTCCATCTGATATCAAGGTGTTCTCTCTCTTTTTTCAATGTTTCTTTTTATTTGAGACGGGGTCTCACTATGCAGTTTAGGCTAGCCTTCAGTTCACTTTGTAGTCCAGGCTGGTCTTGAACTCACAACAATCTTCCTGTATCAGCCTCCTGAGTGCTGGGACTATAAATATGTGCCACCATGCCTGACTTTTCAAGGTATTCTCTTGTTTTGCTATTTCTTTTGAGCATTGTCATTTGAAAATCTGGCCCAATAGTGAAATCTGTGACTGTTTCTTCGAACTTAAAATGTAGGCTTGATTAACATTTTTCAAAAAAGCACATTTTTGAAAAAACAAACCTAAATGGGCTTGGTAGTATATGTTTATAATTCCAACTCCTCAGGAAACTATGAGGCAGGAGGTTTTAAAGTTTGAGGCCAGCCTGGTCAACTTAGGGAAAACTTGTCTCAAAATGAAATAAAAAGTGGTAAATCTAGTAAGCATGAGGCCTTGGATTTGATCCATAGTACTACAAAATAAACAAAAAAGGGCATAAATCCATCTGTTGTTTTGTTCATGGTTTACAGGTGAGAGGGATGTCATTTTTAGCAAATTTCTTCCTTCTGTTCAGAAAACTAAGCATGGTGGTGGAGTTGGGGTTTTGGAGATAGGAGGTCTAGCAGGGGCCAATGGAGGATCCCAGGACAGCTACCATGGAAGGAGGACCCAAGGCAGGGCCAGTGTGGGGGTACCCTCCTTCATCTCTGCTCCTTCTGCTGTAACCAGCAGCCTGATCACAGAATGAGTCCTTTGTCCCCACTGATCAGGCCTGAAATGACAGAAATACCAAACCAGGGCAATGAAGGGGCTCATCATGGGAGCTCAAGGAGGACCACGGACAGATACCACATGACTATGACTACAGAATGCCCAGCTGTTCCTCCCTCGGTCAGGGAGGTGACTTGCCCTGAAAGTCATCAGGCAAGCAGGAGGTGTGGAGTGTGGTAAAGTTCACATCACAGACTCGCCCCTCACCTCTCCACTCTGCTGCTTCTGTCAGGGAATGGAAGGGTCAGAGAGGAAAACAATGCCCCCTCCCCTGAAACCAATGCAAATCCCTAGGAGGCAGAGTAACACCTGGCTGAAAACCACAAGTCTGCCTGCCTGCCTGCCACAGAGCAGGGATTTTACCTGAGGGCTCCCATGCTGAGGGCAACATTGACCCTAAGGAAGAAGGAAGATTCTGGAAAGTTCTAGCCAGACTCCAGGAGGCTTCTACCCCAGTGTGGTCTGACCTTGTACTGTTATTTGTTCCTATGCTTTGGCTTGTCCTGCAGCCATAGCTGAGTAAGGCAGAATACAGACCCACAGTCAGATTGTTGAGTGGGGCCATGACTCTTCCTCCTAACAAGCTGTGTGACTACAGGGCAGTTTTATAGTCTTTCTATCCAGTTTTATAACCACTTCCTATTAGCATGGCAGCATACTTGAGTACTAGACAAAAATCAGCTGATGACTCTCATGGCTGTCATATAGCGAATTGCAGGTGTTCTGAGCCACAACAGGACTAATGGTGCCCCAGATGGCCCACAATAATTTGTCTGTCCCATGAAGCATACAAAGGTAGAGGAGCATGGTGGTTTGAAGCAGAGGCTCTAAATCAGGGTGCATCCATTCAAAGCTTGTTTCAGTCCTGTTATGGTTTGTGCCTGGTTGTCCCCCCAAAAACCTCATGTCATCATGCAATGGTTTCTGGAATTTTGATTAATTATTGTGGGAGTGGATACTGCATCGGCCCTGGGCAATTAATTTGCATTACAATGCAAGGAGGGGAGAGAGGCTAGCTAGCTGCCTGAACTGCTGCCACTCCCTTTGCTCTCTGCTCTTTGCCACCACCATGCCACCACCACGAAAGTTCAGATGCTGCTCTGCCTTTGAGGCAGCTGAGTATGGACTAAAACCTCCAGTTACTGTGAGCTAAATAAACCTTGTCTTCCCTAATTTTGAGAGTCCAGCATTTATCCCAACACAAGAGAAAGGTAACTTTGAGACAGGTCCCTTACTGGAATCCTGTGCAACCTTGGACAAATAATTTGATCTCTTTGGGCCTCAGTTTCCCAAAACAAATATGAATTTAAGAATAGCACCACTCAGCCAGACATGGTGGCAAATGCCTATAATCACAGCACTCTGAAAGGCTGAAGCAGGAAGATTATAAGCTCAAACCCAGCTTAGGCAATTTAGCATCTTAGCAAGACCCTGTCTCAAAATAAAACACGAAAATGGGCCAAGGATGTGATCAATATGAAGGCCCTGGGTGCCAAAAAGCAGCTCCCTTGTAGGGCTATTAAAAGAATTAAAAAGTGCCTCAGAGCTATCTCCTCAGCCCCCTTAAGGTTTTTTTTGTTTGTTTGTTTGTTTGTTTTTCAAAGCATTTTAAAAGTATCTAACACAGTAAAAGCATGTCAAAACGTTAACTATTAATTATGCACGAGTAGTTGTTAATCTGCATGACTCTAGGAAACTATGATGCTTCTTTAAAAGCACAACACCCCTAGGCTTTGTCCACAGTTTCTGCAGAGTCCCTGGGTCCTCACAGCACAGGAAGGTATCTGGAGAAAGTCCACCACAATGCAGCTCCTCCATCCCCACCTCCACTCACCAACACATGCTTATCTCCACCAGGTCTGTGACCAGCACTCTGAAGCTCCTCCCCACTGTCTTCTTCACTGTTCAGCCTGGCTGCTCCCCACCTCCCTCCAGTCTCCTGGACACCTTATTCACATGCAGTGCTTGTCTGGAGCACAGAGATTTATAGCAGAAGGCTGAGGTTATTAAACCTCACATAAGCACTGGAAGACACCTCACATACTGAGAGGTAAACTCTTTGCTGAGGCTTAATTACACACAGATGTTGTGATGGGGTGCCAGTGTGCAACAGCAATCTATCTCCAGTTTTAAGAGCTGAACTGGGTTCACAGTGCAAAATTCACTTCCTGCTCTGGATGTGTTTAGGCAAAATTAATTACTCAAGAGCCTTCATTGCACCACTGTCTGAAGAAGTGTATGGTTCTGGAGGCAGCAGGTCAAATCAGGACATTAATTATTTAGCTGTTCGGCATACTCATTTCAAAAATTTGTGTTATGATTATTACATGTCTTGATCTGGCCATTGTTAGTTGGCCCCAGCCAGGGGACAATTTGGCCATTTCCATGGAAACAGTAGAGGAGATGTTTCTGTTTTCCTGGCTCAGAGCTCTGGCTCTGAGGAGCAGCCCTGCTGGCTAAAAGGCAGCAGAAAATCCTGAGAGGAGTATCAGACTTGGAGCCAGAAAACAGGGACTGTAGCTTGCATTCCTGTTCTCCAGAACTGCCATCTGTAAAAGGAGATGATGGTCACTGGAAGGATCGATTCACTGTCACAGTGCCTGCATGGCGTCTGGTGCCACTGTGCCTGACAAAGAACCACTTAATAAATATTGCCTACTTCTCTGTATACTCAAGACTTCTTAGAAACCCTATAATTACTTTATCTTGGGAACCACAAAAACAAAGGACAGTGTTTGTCACACTGTGAGATAATTCCTACTATAACAATACATTTGTATGTTCCTGCCTGACTCAGTTACTCTTCTCTCATTGCTGGGACAAACACCTGATACTCAAAATGATGGAAGGAAAGGCTTATTTAGCTCACAGTCACTGCAGGCTTCAGTCCATACTCAGCTGGCTCCAAGGCAGAGATGCACATGGCAGAGAGCAGTCTTTCAGGGTAGCTAAGAACAGACAGCAAAGGGAGTGGCAAAGGAAGTGGCAGCTTGCTAGCCTCTCCCCTCTCCTTACATTGTAATGCAGATTACATGCCCAGGGCAGGTACAGCATCAACACCCACAATAATCAATCACAAATTCCAGAAGCCATTCTATGACTGCATGAAACTCTGGTGGGACAACTGGACACAAACCATAACACTGCCCCATTAGATAGAAAGTTATCCAGGACAAGGGCCAACCTCCAACTCCTAATACTGCAACAGGTAAAGGAAATTCTCAATAAATGCAGGATAAAGGAACATTAAGAAATAGGATATGCAAGTGGAAACATAACTTGGGTCTCATAGCCTTATGCTAATTAGCTCACATTACTGTTTCCCTAAGAGAACCCAGCTTTCATTCAACTGGTAATTTGAGCTTAAAGTCTAACAGTGTTCTCAGGTCCAATTTCCACTTCTGGATTCACATGCACAAGGAAGTCTAGACATTCATAACTACCAAGAGGCCATCAAAAACCAAGTGAACACAATGGGGCCTGGAGGTGGGCTAAACTTTACCCTCCACCAAAATCAGTGTGTCAAGACACTGCACTGATCAGCTCTGCTTTTCTTCCCATGAGCTAGGCTTTGAGATTCCCAGGTGATTAGTACAGACACATCCTTGCTAAGCGGAAACATGGCAAAAGTGTAAGCAATACCTCCATGTCTCATGATGTCTTCCAAAGTCACATGGCACTGAAGTCCAGAACAATAGAGCCTTTCCCATGCAGTGCTCTCATCTAACCTCCCCTCCCGCCAGAGGGCTACATGGCTGACACTCTGGAACTCACACAAGGGGGTCCTCCAGGTTCTATGACTCCCCACCCAATTCCTCCTGGCCTCCTGAGTGAGGAGAAAAATAGCTGATCTCTTCTAGAGTTGAAAACAAAGCTCTCCTGGTAAAACACCAGGAAGATTCTTCAACCTATATACCACATATAGAAGGAAATCTCTGACAAACAGGCATAAACTCCACCAAGGATGTCACTCATTCCAACTCTTATTTCTCTCATGGGACATCGAGACAATCTCTGAAGACCAGCTCAACTACTTACTACTCAGCAAAGGCTTCTCTGACCTGATGGGCCATGAATGGCTTCAGAGTCCTCAGCCCACTCACTACTGGTGCTCTTCATGGGGTACTCCTCAGCTGTAAACTCTATACTAGTTGACACTGTTTCCACAGGAAACACCTACTACAGAATACAGTTCTGCTATAATGGTTATTTCAGAAACACAAAATTTTATTCTAGTGTGGCTGACATACACTAATCTATGGTTTGAGTCCATATATCCCCCAAAGTCATATACAGTGTTGGAGAGCAGGCTTTTCAGAAATGGCTGATTTAGAGTTGGTGAATGATTCACGGTCCAATGCTGGGATTACAAGTATGAGTACTATATCCATCCTAGAGTGAGTAGTCTGTATACAATATAAAGGACAGAGTTTCCTCTCACTCTTGTTCACTGTCTTCCACAACCATGAACAGTTAGTGGTCCCTCTGCCATGTGGCCCCTGCCTTGAAGACAGTCAATTATAGACTGAAACTTCTACAAACTGTGAACTAAATACACCTTTTCCCTTTTAACTTACGGCATCTGGTATTTTGTCTCAGCAACAAGAAAAGTAAGAGAATTTAGTACCAGAAGTTGGGTCACTGCAAGATACTACCGGGCCATATGGCTCAAGGAGCCTTTGGAGGTAGCTGTGGGGAAAGGAAGAGTTCAAAAGGCTCAGAGATGCCAGCTGAAAAAGTAGAATTGAAATGTCTGAGGCTGTGCTACATGGGAGATTCTGCTTAGTATTCAAAGACCATCAAGTCAGTAAAGACCAGGCTTGGGAGATTTCTGTCGGGAAGGACTATACTGGCTGTTAGAATCCAGATAATGGGTGTTATGCCTTGACTGAAGTTTATCTGAATTTTATTAATGTCCAGAGATTTTACCTGAGACTGAAGAAGAAATTTCAAGGCAGCTGAATATTCAGGCAGTGTCATAGCTTTTAATCAAATCTATATTGAGAATCAAAAGCAAAGAGCACAGCAGAATGATTTATAACATTGTGAGTTTGGTTAGAAAGGAAGCTTCGGGACCAGGGAGATGGCTCAGTGGTCTAAGCACCTGCCTCACAGTACAGGGACCTGGGTTCAATCCCCACCATGCTGGCTCCACCCTGAACACATGAAGCCAGCCACCAAAACTAGGCTGGTGGCACATGCCTGTATCACAACTGAAGTTTTTGAAAACTTACCCCTATACTCATTTGCCCCATAAGCTGTAGGGGTTCTGTTATGCAATTTTGCACACTATAATGATTTCTAGGAACACATACTAACTGCACATTAAATGAGCTAATATATAAGCACTTTGAACAGGACTTACATACAGTAGTGCTAGCTATCCCCATCACCGCATGCTTCATAGAAGTAGAGACCATAGGACACAGCCCCTTAGGTAGTGCTTAGTGCCTTGCAATTATGTATTATGTAATAAAACATCTGTTCAATTGGCTGATGGATCAAAAACACACTAGGTGTTTCTGGGAAATTGTCTTGAAGGGCTTTAATATATATTACCAGTGACAAAACCACTCATCTTTTATAAGAAAACTAAGGAAGGAGACTCTCTGGAAGACCTTGTCATAGCACAAATCAATCCTCCCACCAGACCAGCATGGCTCCCTTTGCCCAGCCCCTCCTACCTTTAGGAAGTCAAAGTGCTTGAGCATTTGGGCCACTTTCTCAGCATTCCTCCCTTCATTGAGGAAGTCCAGCTCTAAAGGCAGGTTCTTCTTGGCTTCATCCACCAGCCACATAAACTCAAATTCTGGGAATAGCTGTTTCACAGCCAGGACAAGCACCTGAAATCCACCAAGTATCCCATCAGTCTGCTTATAAAATACATGAGGGACCTTCCCTACCCTCTGCCTGGGCTTCCCATGTCATAAGGGTTGGTAGGAAAACTGTTCCTGGCTCTATCTCTGTCCAAATATTTCAGCGCAGCAGCCACTAGCAGTAACCATGACTTGCATCTGAAGGCTGCTTTCTATGTGCCAAGCATCACAGTGCATGTATTATTTTCTATTCCACTTAAGCCTCATAACAACTTCAGGGGATGCATGGGTCACCCATCTTATTACCCTCACTTCTATTATAGAAGAAGAAATTGGGGCTCAAAGGGTGTGTGATTTCCTGAATTTGCTCAGCAAGTAAATATGGAGTCAGAGTTCCAGTTGAGTCCACCCAACTTCAAAGCCCTTGCTCTTAAGAATTTCACCATGCTATACTGTTGCTGCTCCCAGGGCTATTCTTCCACCTATCTGCAAAACTCTTAAGAGGAGCTTTACTTATAACTGTCATTCCTCTTTATTTATTAAGCCACATGGCTATTACTTGAGCATTCATATTATAGGTTGAGCGTACTAATTCAAAAATATAAAATCCAAAACTTTCTGAGTGCTGACATGATACTACAAATGGAAAATGCCACACTTGACCTTATGGTCTGACTAGATTATAGCCTGAACACAGTCCCCCTAAAAATACTATGTCAAATTACCATCAAGTTCTATGTGCAAAGTGAAGGAAAACATAAATGAATTTTGTATTTAAATTTTACTTCCAGGCATAAGTTATATCACTATAACTTACTTAACTATTTTAGAAATAGTTAGCTATTTCACTATATATATATATATATATATATATATATATATATATATATTCTAAACTATTTTAGAAATAGCTACCTCACAATATATATATATATATATATATATATATATATATATATAAAATCTAAGCAATCTGAAACACCTCTGATCCCAAGCATTTTGGATCAGATGATCTGAAGTCTACCTATATTACTTCTGTATTATCTGAGTTACTCATCTCTTGTTGCTGGGACAAAATACCCAACACTCAAAATGAAGGAAGGGTTTATTTAGCGCACAGTTAGTGGAGGTTTCAGTCCATACTTGGCCGGCTCCAAGGCAGAGTGGCACAGGGCAGAGAGCAGCCATTCATTTGGTGGTAAAGAGCATGAGTGAAGGGAGGAGTAGTAGCAACAAAGACTGCAGACAGCAAGTCTCTCTCCCTTACTTAAACTGCCTTCAGACTATCTGCCCCAGGCTGGGTATAGCACTCACACCCATAATCCCAGCAGTATTCAGACCCATAATTCCAACGTTGGGTCGTGAATTAATCACAAACTCATAAAATTAAGTTTTGAATTAATCAAAACATATGTACCACAATGGGTACATAAGGCTTTGGGAGGACAACTACACACAAACCGTAGCATGTATCTTTTGTAAAACATAATTCATAACAAATATTAACTGTGAATAAAGAAACAAACAGGCTGGACAATGCAAGAGAGATAAGAGATTTGACAATCCAGATTAAAAGCCTAGGCTCTTGGCAAATGTACCCACTATTGACTGAGTGATGATATGAGGGAAAGGAAGGCTTAGAAGATGAATCTAGCACCAACATGTCAGTTTAAGGGCATCTTAATTAAACATTATTGGCAGAGAACAAAAGCCCAATGAGGTGTGCAGTACACACTACAGGCCCTCTAGGGCAGAAACTCAGCTTGAAGTCTCCCCCATAATTAGGCCCCTGAACATATGATGGTTTCACAAATTCATAGACAATGGCTCTGCAGTGAGTGTGCAAGGGTGGTACCAGCAATGCAGGAAGTATTCTACAATCCAGGAGGAAAACAGAAGGCAAACCTCCTGCTCTTCTCCACCCTTCTCTTGGCATTCAAAGTCAGGTCTGGAGAGAGCCCCTGACTGACCATCCCAGTGATTCTCAGTACAGACTGCAGTCCAAGTTCTTCAAGAACAGCTGTCTCTACCGTTGGCTATAGCAGATGATAATCAGCAAGAACTAGAAAATCATAGGCCTATTGGTATCAGAACACCATAGCTTTGTAACCTTTCCAGATGGACTTATGAGCCATAGCTAAGAGCCTTGTTTGCAATGGACTCTGACATTATGCACACTGGGCCAGGCATATGTGATATAAAACACAAACCTCAAGTAAAGCTATTAACTACAAAGTTCTGTTTTCAAACCCTGTGTCCTAGGTGATGTACCAGACACTATTGTAAAAGGCTTATTATGGTCAATTTCTAATAAAAACCCTTTTTAATTATGTTAACTGTAGTCCAATTTCTTCTCACTCTTGTCTAATCTCTCATGGGCTAGACCTATGACCTTACGCCAATTGATTTCATTTGTTTTGTTTCCTTTGTGTCACATGAAACAAGAAGAGAGAGGAAGCAACAGAGAGGCCAGGCCACAAGTGTCAGACAGAAGCACTTGGACACAGCAGCCTCCAGGCATTACATCTCATCAGGTGTCCCCAGATGGCCCTCAGCTGTCACCAGAGCAGAAGCATAGCAGGCCACAACAAACAGAAATGACTTGCCCAAACTGAACCAAGGCTATGTAGGTCCTTGAAGGCACTGGCATTCCACTCTCTGGGCATTACATTCAGGCAAGAAAAGTTCTATGGAATTTTGTTCCAGTCTAATTTCTAGAGGGCCTGACCCAAGATAGGTATAAGAAGAGCCATGGCAAGGTTCCCTCCTTCAGTCAACATTGACAGATTGGGGCTGCCTTGCAAGTGCAAGGTTGAGTTCAAACCCTGGCTCCACAAAAAAAAAAAAAGAAAAAGAAAAATTGACAGATTACCTGCAGGGACTTGCCTTTGGCCAAACAGGGACATACATAGAGAACTATCTGCAGCACAGAGAGGGCTACACCTTAGGGGAAACTTCTGCCAAGCAATAATTCCTCAGCATTTATTGTAGGAGCATTATATTTGTGAAATTAATATCCAAACTGAAGGGTACATTAAAGTTTTTTTGTTACTAATCAATTACATAATTAGTCATTATTAATATTAGTGATTATTATTAATATCTTATGCCATTAATCATTAAAGCAGTCATAGACTTTACTGACTAATATTAATTGCTAATACCAAACTAGTAAATTAATTCATAACCCAATAAACTCCACAGCACCCATTAAAGCTATTTTCTAAACCATTCTGTAGGTCATGAGTTACTCCCTTGGTTATAATAGTCTGCCCACTCTTTTTCATGATACTGGGGATTGAACCCAGGGCTTTCACACTGAGCTACATCTCAATTCTTATTTATTTTAAATCAGAGTGTTGCTAAGTCACTAAGCTGCCCAGGCTGGTATTGTATTTAAGATCCTGATCATCCTACCTGAATCTCCCAGGATGAGAGAGATGGAATTATAGGTATGCAAAAACATGAGGTTCCCATTGCCCCTCTTCTACAAGCAGGATGTTTCCCAAGACCCCCCCTAGATTCTTAAAACTGCCAGTGGTTTTAAAACTCCATATGTAATATGTTTTTTTTCCTATACATACAGCTCTATAGTTTATGTTAGGCATTGCTATGGTTTCTGTATAGGGGTTCCCCCAAAGCCTCATGCAGTCATGGGGCAGACTTCTTCAGTCTGTGATTAACTCATGACCCACTGGGATTATGGGTGTTCATGCTATCCCCCCGCCCAGGGCGGACAGCCTGAATACAACATAAGGGAGACAGACTTGCTCTCTGTAGCCATTGCTGCTGCTGCTCCTGACCTTTTGCTCTTGCTCTTTGCCACCACAGTGAACAGCTGCTCCCTGCCATGTGCCACTCTGCCTTGGAGCCAGCTGAGTATGGACTGAAACCTCCACTAACTGTGAGCTAAATAAACTTTCCTTCCCTAATTTTGGGTGTAGGTTATTTGTCCCAGCAATAAGAGAAGAGTAACTGAGACAGGAATACTAAGAGATTAACAAAAATAACTAAATAGATTATAATACACTTTAGTTAAAGTTAGGCAAATGTAATCTCTGTTAGACTATCTTACTGTACTGTACCTGCTATGGCTGATTATTGCTAAACAAGACTCAGGTAACTGAAACCATGGATAAGGGAGCCTCCTATCCCAGACAACAAGAGGCTGGCACTGGTGGATGTCAGTGGCTCTTGGTCACCATTTCTCATGTAGGGTGGCAACCTAAAAACCTAATGCCAGGCATGAAGCCTAGAAAATGTGCAAACACAAAGTTTTGTACCTAACTCTGGGGGTTCACTAACTCCCTGGCACTCACTGGGTAACAAAAGAGGTCAAGTTACTAGTCATCTGGCCCAAGGGCTGTGGGTCGCTGCCACTTTATAGACTTTCCTTGGCTATGTAGACTAAAATAAAATTCCTTGGCAAAGCTTTAATAAGTGGAAAGGATAGCCAGGCGTAGTGGCGCACACCTATAATCCCAGCACTTGGGAAGCAGAGGCAGGAGGATCGGTGCGAGTTCAAGACCAGCCTGGGCTACAAAAGCGAGCCTCAAGGCCAGCCTGAACTGCATAGAGAGACCCTGTCTCAAAAGGCAAAAAAAGAAAAATAAGTGGAAAGGAGAAAGACTGAAAGAAAAGGAAGAGAATGGAGAAAAAAAAAGAATCAAGATATATTATGTATAGCTGCAAATTCCCTATGATGAATGTGATCATTACATACATCAAAAGTGTGCCAATAAAGTTAATTTTTAAAAACTCCTTACAAATGTTCAAATTGGGAGGGGGTAAAAGGGGAAGGGAGAAGGAGGGAAAAAGAAAAAATGAAAAAAAAAGAAAAATGGAAACAAAGCTTGTGTAAATAAGGAGGGGAAGAGGGGTTAAAGAGAGGGCAGGGAAAAGGGAAAAAGAAAATCAAGTTATATTATGTACAGATACAAAGTCCCTATGATGAATGTGATCATTATGCGTAACCTAAAATGTACCAATAAATCATTTTATTTGGAAAAAAAAAAAAAAAAAACTCCTCAGGTTTACCTTCTGTTCCATTCCCTTCCTTCAAGAGCCTGCCCTAAGTAGATTCATTTTGGTTTTTGAAAACAGGTGTAATCAACTAAAATAAAACAGGGGTTGTCAGCAATTTGCCCTTTAGAATGTCCCCCTGTATCTTTTCCACAGGATCCTTCCAACAGCTATCGCTTTCACCAATACCTACCTCATATTCAACTCTCCATGGATGTCCACTGGACAGTCACAGAAACAAAGTGAACACATGGATCAACACATGAATAGTCCAAGGGGTTTATTTCCTTGTCTGAAACAACTACATGCTCACATTTGTGTTGTTGGAATAGATTGAGGTTTCTTTTTTTTTAATTTAATTTTTTTTTTCCTGTTGCAGAACTTTTGTTTGTTTGTTTATTTATTTATTTTTATGGCCGGCTCAGCCTGCCTTGAGGGCAGAACCGGTGCAGCATGTGGTGCTGGGGATCGAACCACAGTCCCTGCAGCCGCCTAAGCTTTCCTAAGCAGGTGCTTTAGACCACTGAGCCATCCTGCCGGGCCCTAGATTGAGGTTTCTGTTCTGAAGATTTTGGTGGAAGAAGGGGATCACCTCTGGATTTAGGGGAACCAGAGTTTCAAAATAACTAAGAATTGACCACTAAATTCTTGAAACTTATGAGTCAATCAAGGTATATCCAATAATTAACACTTCCATCAAGGTAAAGTAATGAAACTATTTTCCCATAGAGCATCTGGCTCAAAGTAAGTTTAAAAAAAAAAAAAATCAATTGCAAGCCACACAGAAACACAACAGAAAAATAGTCACAATAGAAGCCTGAAAGCCAGTATTCATAATTTACAATTTTAAAAAATAATAATTAGTATGATTTAGTTCCTAGCATAGTGTCATGGGACATTTTATGTACATATGCTCACATCTCATCGTTTTCTTGACTATTTTACAGAGAAAGAAACAGGTTCTGGGAGGTTAAGGTACAAACAGTACTATAGTTTGGAGCTGGGTCAAGACAAGGTTTCTCTTGTTCTTTTTTTATGCAGCCCTGCCTCGCACAACACAATGGGAAGCTAAGATAAGGCAGAGAAAGAGCTTTGCAAATTGTAAAATGCAACTGAAATGTAAGTTGCTGTTATCAAGTTATTATATACTATAAAAGAAATAATGTTCTATGGAAAAGCAACACATAAATAGAACATCTGCACCAATCCAAACTGGTAAAAAATGGATGTCCAATAAGGATGAAAAATCAGTTCAGAGTTATAGAAACAGTTTAGCATTCTTGGGGTTCATCTTTGTTCCAATAAGTTATTAAAGGTATGCTTTTAGAAAAAATTACAGGGTGAAGAGAAGTTTCCATGGGATGGCTTACATCTCTGCATATTTTACATATACATATATATTTTTTAAAATCAGCCGTTGGATTCTGTGCCAACACAGACATTACCTAGCCACCCACTGTTCAATCAACACATTTAGAAAAGAAACAAGATGACAGACAGCATGCACCGAATGCTGCTCAAAAAAAGTCAGAAGCATAAGTCACGGGTCTTTATTTTTAGAAACCCTTCAGATGGGATGGACAACACAAAGCAGTAGATCAGATTATACCACTTGGGCCAACAAGTTCTACCTCAACGTACAACATAGTCTTCAGAACTAGGAACCCATGGAGGGCCTGGAACTTGGCCATGAGTTAGTCCTTGGGGCCTGACAGAGCAAAGGGCATTCACCATCTCTTGTGGACCTGGAGACACAAGTGGGATTGATACAGAGTGGTGCAAAAGAACTAGGGTCTATAGCCACATCACCAACTCAGACCTTTGGAACTCCCCACCATTGCAGGCAGATAAGAAAAGCTGCAAAGCTGCCTGCTAGCAGACGGATGGCCTGTGCCTTACCACTTCACCCCTTCCTGCTGAATCATTGTTCCAATCTCTAGGCCCAATTAGTCTGGCTCTGGACAGCTACTCAAATCAATAAGAGTCACTGGCTATGCATCTAGAAGTAGAGTTGCCCCAACTACTAAAGGGACAATATCAGATGATAATGACAAAGCTGAAAACATCCTCAGCTGCATCTCTTTTGTGCAAAGTCACCAACATCAACAGATTCATCAAATACCAGGTACTTAGAGTTTGCTTCCATCTTTCTAGTATCCAGCTAACAGTCTATGGCAAAGACTGCCCCCTCACCCTAAGAGGGGTGTGTGGGTCCCAGGAACAAAAGACCAGCACGTATTCCTGGGTCCGAGCCATCCCCCTCACTTGCCTGGCTATCAACACTCCAGTTCTATAACTCCTTCATGATCTTCATAGGAAGCCTTAGCCTGAGAAGTCAACCAAAACTAGTTAAAGTCAAATCAAGGAAGACTCACTGCCCTTGCCAAGGCTGCTTTGGACATGGGCGTTACTTGTAGGCAATGAGAAATGAAGGACATGCTAAGGAACTCCTTTCTGATAAGGAAGATGTGAGTGAAATAAGCCTTCCTTGGCATCTGGCTGTCATCAAGAACTGCAGTCATACTGGGTTCATGAGGGTACTAGCTGAGGAGGACAAGCCATGGAGCTGAGCTGGCAGAGATGCAAATGTGGGTCCTTACAAAGCACAGTGAGACACTGGGTTAGTCAACCTTGAAACAGCTAATGCAACTTCCAGATGTCTTTACATGTGAGCTAATATGGGTCATTATTTTTTATACTACTTTTAGATGGCTTTTCTGATTCTCACACTTAGTAGTCCCCACTTCCTCACGATGAAGTCTCATTCCTGTAGACTACTTTCTCCTGCTATCCTTACAGCAGATATGTGTTTGGATTTATAATCTCACCTTCCTAATAAGAAATATCCAGAGGCTAGAATTCTTTCTTCAGTATGCTTGTTTAATGAGATTGTTTTCCTCTCAAAACTAAGCAGTGATTCATCGAAGGTGATGTGGATTATATCCAGATACACCCCTCATGTGCTCATAGAGGGGGCTTTCGGAAGATGATCACAGGGGAGTGATACTCATTAGTACTTAGCCCACTGTAGTATTTATAACTAAATGTGAGGTTGAGAGGAGGTGGGTCACTGGGGGCGTGGCCTGCAAGGCTCTAATTCCCTCTCTCCCCCCTTGAGCCCTCTCTGCTTCCTATCACCAGGCTGTGAGCTATTTTCTCTGTGCCATGCCCATCTGCCTTGCTACCCTGCCCTGGAGCCAGCCAGTTATGGGCTACAACCTCTCTGTATACTATGAGCCAAAATAAACCCTTCTCCCTCAACTTGTTGGTGTCAAGATATTGAACATATACTCATTAGTGAAATAAACCAGACCTATATGTGTAAATACCGTATAGTCTCCCTAATATAAGTACTTTAAAGAAGAAAACAAGAACTTAAGGGCATAACACAGCTGAATGTGTTATGGATTAAACAACGAAGTGACTGGAAGCAGACAAAGCAGAAAACATCAATAGCAAAACCATA
>PVJA010038666.1:0-2500 GCA_004027025.1 Myocastor coypus
GCTAGCTACACAGAACCCTCTGGTCTCTGCTGAGCTGGAGTCTGCTGTGGCAGTAAAACTTTGCTTCTACTTGACACATCGCCTTTGTCAAAGCCCACAACGTTGTGAGACTAGGGTGTAGCTCAGTGGCACAGCACCTGCCTGATAGGTGTGGGGTCCTGAGTTCATTTGTAGTGTGCAGAAAAGCCAGTTCTGAATTTCTTAGCAGCTCTGGTGCAGGAGTGCTGGGTCAGGACTTGTGATCTCAATTTAGAATGAGTGGCCCTCTGTGCCGGCCTCTTCTAAGCAATTTGCACATACTCTGCCATTTCTTCTACTTAGCTCACATGAAACTGAGGCACAGAGAAGCTGAGCCATACACCCAGCCAAGATGAAGCAACAGCAGAGTAGGATGACAGCCCGCAGTGTAGACGGGGGCCATGGCTCAATGTTGAGCACCTGCCCTGCACTATCAAGGCCAAAGTGAAAAATGAATCACCAGGCAGGTGAAGCTGCTGCCAGCTGCTCATGGTGTCATGATGCCACTCCAGGTTCTGCCAGCCATTGGTCACCGCAGACAGCAGTGTGGACGCAGAGCCCATCTTAGTCGTCCCACCCACTGCCCACTTGATGCTCCCTGCCAGTCCCAGCAGGGCTCACCCAGGTGCCGGATGTGCCACAGAGGATTGATGGTGGAGTGTCTCCCGTGGAACACGATGAGCATAGGCGATGTGGCCACGCCACCCCCCAGCGAGCTGCTGTACAGGTTTTCCCTGAGGAGAGAGCCACATAGTTGCCTAGAGCACCCACAGACCTACAGAGAGCAGGCACTGAAGGGGTGCTTTAAAAAGACAAGACATTCTTTGCACAGTCAAACTTTGGGCTTTTCATGTTTTTGAAAATTCTTATCTTGAAAATTGTCCTGCCATGGGGCCAGGGAGATAGTTTTGTGGCACAAGTGCCTACCTGGCAAGTGCAAGGTTGTAAGTTCAAACCCCAGTCCTGCCAAAAAAAAAAAAAAAAAAAAAAATCCCCAACTCTCTAGGGGATGGGGAGATAGCTCCATGGCTATCCAGTGCCTGTGTGGCAAGTGCAAGGTCATAAGTTTGAACCCTGGTCCTGTAAAAAAGAAAGAAAGAAAGAAAATTGTCCTGCCAGGTGTGATGGCACACACCTGTCACCCCAGCACTCAGGAGGCTGAGGTAGGAGGCTCAGCTCAAGTTTAAGGCTAACCTGGGCTATATAGCAAATTCAAAGCTAGTGTAGACCTTGAAATGAGACCACATCTCAACACCTAATTTTAAAAGCCTCAGTCTGGGGAGATAGATCAGGGGTCTAAGCACCTGCCTGGCAAGCACAAGGACACAAGTTCAATTGCTGGCACCACATACCATGCCTGCCCCAAAACTGGGCGTGGTGGCCCCCACCTGTAAGAGCTGGGGATGCTGAGACAGGAGGATCACTAAGTCTGAACTGTGTAGTGAGACCTTGTACCATATAAATAAATAATACAATATTTTAAAAATTTAAAGCCTCATTGGCTTTACAAAATAGTTCTTAAAAACAAATGCCTATAGGAAGATTTTCACTGAAAAAAGCACATTCCTGAACAACTTCTTAAGAGGTATAGGGACTCCTTGACCTGGGGACTCCATCTTGCCCTTCCTTCGAGTTCAGGGTTGCTAAGCGCCCACCCTGGGCAGTCTGGCACATTGAGCCCCAAGGCAGGCAGAGGAGGGTGCCTACCGTGTGTTCCTCAGCATCCACTTCTCCAGTTGCTTGGTGATGTGCTGCTGCCTCCACTCCGTCATGTTGGCCACCATCACACCAGGGTTGAAGGAGCAGGTGCTGGGGCTGATGCCCAGGTCCTTGATGGCCTTCTTCCGGTAATCCAAGTAGCCCATGTATGTGTTCTGTGGGGGAGCAGGGTTGTTGGTTTCAAAAAAGTTTTTTTTTTCTTTTTAGATGGGGTCTCTTTATTCAGTTCAGGCTCGCCTTGAACTCACTACGCAGTCCAGACTGCCCTTGCAGCAACCCACCTGGCTCAGACTCCCAATTATAGGCACGTAAAGTTGTGTTTTTCCACACTCCATATGGGTTGAAATTTCCTTATTTATAGTAGGGTAAAGAGATCTTTATCCTTGAACAAAATTAGTATTTTCTTCTACTAAGAGGGGAAATAAAAAGCTGGGCATATGCCGGGCGTGGTGGCTCATGCCTGTAATCCCAGCACTTGGAAGGCTGAGGCAGGAGGATCAGTGTGAGTTCGAGACTAGCCTGGGCTACAAAAGTGAGCTTAAGGCCAGCCTGAACTGCATAATGAGACCCTGTCTCAAAAAGACAAAAAAAAAAAAAGAAAAAAAGCTGGGCATAGTTTTGCACACCTATAATCCCAGCACTCTGAGAGGCTGGGGCAGGAGGGTCTCAAGTTTGAGACTCCAGCTTGGGCAGTTTAACAAGACCTTTCCTCAGAAGCAGAAGGGAGTGTATAGCACCTCTAGTCAGGAAGCCACACAGACAA
>PVJA010038666.1:7500-19671 GCA_004027025.1 Myocastor coypus
TGCATTCTGACAAATGGGAGCCAATTTGAGTGATATCGAGATGTGCAACTACTAAGTCTGCTCTTCAGAAGAATGATTGTTGTCCCCTGGAAAAATGCTGATCTAGATGACTACAGAATTGACACATCAAATTTGCATTTGAAATAGCAGTTGAACTTCTAAGTCCCAGTTATTTTGGTTTCTCTACAGAAGCCAGTCTAATACACACACACACACACACACACACACACACACACACACACACACACGAGAAATACATGAAGAACTAAAGATTCCATTGGCTCAGCTGTCCAAACTCTTCCTTCCATCAGAATAGAAGTCACCTTTCCTATGTTTCTATGAAACATTCTGCTTGGGATTTCCTTTCCCCTACACTCTAGTGAAGCTGCTCAAATGTTGACAGCAAGAGAAACATGATAAAAAGGCTAATGCAAGATGGGCAAGATTTATTCTTTTTAACACTGAAAAGAGATTAAACACCAACACCATAACAGCATCCAGGAGTGGAGAGTAATAATAATAATAATAATAATAACAATAATAATAATAACTGCATAGCATCTCACTATGTAATCTAGGCTGGCCTTGAACTTGTGACATTCTTCCTGCCTCTGCCTCCTGAGTGCTGAAAGCATGGGCATGTACCACCATGCCTGACCCATGATTTATATTTATAATCATAACTATTATTATTCATATGTAAAATAGTCACTATCAACTGGTGCTTGATTTTTACTTACAACTTAAAACTCAGTCTCTCTTTACAGATAACTTTTTTCCAAAACCTGTCTGTCACTCAGGCCCAAGGGAGCTCTGCCTGTATTTGATTCTATAGGTACTGATAGAACACCACAGCCAGTCACTGTGATTTGTGTGATGTCCCCACTGCAGCTTTGTCACCAGCTTGCGAACATCTGCAGCCTCCAGCACTAGCATAACTCTGCTTTTATGATACATTTCCATTCCTTTAGTGTTTGATCCCAATGTAGAACACTGGCAATGGCCCCGTGTTTGCTTATACAATTATTTAGAATTTTAATTGTGTTCTGTCACATTTTCCAAGTTCTCTAAAATGACCATGATTTTTTTTCTTCTTGTTTTTTGATTTTTATTTATTTATTTATTTAGGTCTTTTTGAGACAGGGTCTCGCTATGCAGTTGAGGCTGGCCTTGAGCTCACTTTTGTGAGCCCAGGCTAGTCTTGAACTCGCACCGATCCTCCTGCCTCAGCCTCCCAAGTGCTGGGATTACAGGCGTGTGCCACCACGTCCGGCTCTTCTTGTTTTTTAAACAGCATCTCACTATGTAATCCAGGCTGGCCTCGAACTTGTAACGTTTCTCCTGCCTCTGCCTCTTGAGTGCTGAAATTGCAGACATGTTCTACCATGCCAGACCCATGATTTATTTTTACAAACAAGCCAAAACACATTCGTTAAGGACTATTCCTCAGGATTTTCTTTCCCCTATACTCTAGGGAAGCTGACTTGCACTTTTAGAGCAGGCACCTGCGGGCATGGGCGAGGTCTCCCTTGAACATGCTGTGCCCGTGTCCTTAGCAAGTTTTCCACGGTTTGCTGGCACATGAAGCCCCTCACCATGCAGCCCCACTCCCTCCTTCATCCTGGCTGGCTCGGGTCCAGCCACACCAAGCTGCCACATTCCCTGGGCCCAGTGCTCTCCTCCACTGTAATCCCTGCTGCTCTGGCCCTTGCAAACGCTTAGGAAAGTTAGCTGCAGGGAGCTGAGTGCGTGGCACGGCCCACAGAGTAGGGTGCAGGAGCTCTGCAGACTGACGCAGGGACACGAGGGTGGCATTGAGAGCAGAGGCGGAGCCTGGAACCCAGGCACGCAGCACAGTGGGCAGCAGGCAGCAAGCTGGGCATCCAGGAGGAGGGCATCCCCAGCAGAGCAGGCACCCCAGAGATGCTCAAAGGTGATCAAAATGCATCGTGAGTCTACTACAGGGCCGGGATATAGCTCGGCAGAATAAGCACCTGCCTGGCAAGTGCAAGGTCTTCAGTTCAATCTCCAGTGCCACACACACAAAAAAAGTCTATTACAGTAAAAGATACCTTTTCATGAACCCCCCGAAAAATCCTCCTCCTCTCTTGAGACACTCATCCATGGTTCTTGCCCCTCTGCAGCAGCCCTGGGGTTCTCCTCCCCTGAGTGTCTTTACAAGATGCAATAAAAAAAAAAAAATACACACACACACACACACAGTGGCTGCCACTGCCAGGTGCCATTGGGGAAAGGTAGATTACAGATGCTTGACAATGTGTCTTCCTCCACCTCGTGTCCTGGATCTGGCACCATGCGACTTCTGGCTTTGCTCCCAAAGTCAAAATGACCAGGAAAGGGAAAGGTCTTGAATCTCAAGGCAGCGGGGACAACACAACTGAAGACACTTGTGGAAGAGGAAAGGAGCGCTGCGGCAGAAGGTGGCGGGAAGGGTGGGGTGCATGTTTGAAGCAAGGGGGAGATGTTGGGGAGACTCACGGCAATGTCTTTTTTTTTAAAACCAGGAATCAAAGTCTGGACCTTGTGCTTGCCAGACAGGTGCTGTGCCTCTGAGCTATGTCCCAGCCCGCAGTGTGTCTTTTACTGCAATAAACTTTTGTAACAATTGAAGCATTTGCCACCATTTCTGGTCACACCTCTGCCATCCCTGCCTCAGACACTGTCCCCTGCTACACCCCTTAAGGTCCTCTGCCAGTTGCAGACCTGGCACTACCCTAAGCCAAAATAGTGCTCTCGGCCAAGATGTTTCCCCTGTATAAAAAGAGGGACAGAGACCTCGGAGGGATGGCCGGGAGGGTGCCCGAACTGAAGCCCATCATGCCCAGCTCCGGAGCTTTTCTGGAAACGGCTACACTCCAGACTCACTGTCCCAGCCAGGCCCTGAGCCAAGCCTTCCACAGGGTTGGCTACAGGTCTCGATTTGGTGCCAACAGAGCTAGAAGTCATCGAAGTGCGGGAAGAATGGGATGGCAGTGGTTCTGGGTTAGCCCAGAGGGGAAATGTCGCCCCCAGTGCAAAACTTGAATGCCTTTAAAAAACAAGGACTTCGCCAAATCCACGAACTCGACTCGCAATAGCTGAGGGGGCGTGAGCCCCCCTCCTCCATGAACTACCAGGAAATGGCCAGGGGAACCGTGAACATCATTACTGGGAGATTTCAGGAGTGACGTCTTGGTTCTCAGCCAAGTACGACTCTACAGAGCCACTGCACACTAACGCACTGCTCTGGTTCCTTGAGTCAATGTTTCTTAAATTATAAAATTTAACACACGATTCTTGCAAGAATTCCAGCCTGTGGTGGAGAATGTCCAGGAAATTGTGATGATTCTGTGGACTTCTCCACACGTGCTGTAGAGGACGATCACTGGGACCAGTGTGATGTGAGCCTTGAGCTCTTCTTGTTATGAATCCCAAAGGATATAGGCTTAATTTTGACTTCCTGGTGCAACAGTATTTTCATACATACTGTAGACACTGCATTGCTCTGTATGGCATTTCAGTGATGGAGGGTCTTTGTTAGCCTTAACACTGAATGGGATAAAAGTGTGACCCTGGATCTGCAAATGGGCTCCAAATGCTTTGTTCACTGTCTGTCACTGGCTCATCAGCCCACAGAAGTTTTCCTTCCCTACAGCTGTTTCTACAGCTGTTTCAAGGCAAGGTGGGAGGGCAGGCATGCTGGTGACCTTGCATGACCTCCCCCGGTCCTCTCCTCTTTACAGCTTCCTGCATAACATTTCCTGACACAGATATTGTGAGGGAGGAGACTGAGGGGGCACCCGACAGGCACACAGCAGTCCTGACCTTGGCAGCTCCAGGTGTGCCTGTGTTTGGAGACAGCCTTCAAAGAACAAACTGGGTGAAAACAAGGCCATCTGGTGGTGTCCTAGGCAAACATTGCCGCTCCCCTGGAAGAGGACAAGTGCAGAGAGGAGGCCCTGGGCAGACACAGCGAGAAGGTGCCCACCCACAAGCCAAGGGACTGAGGGCTCAGAAGACCCCAAGCCTGCCAGCCCCAAGCCTGGCCTGCTGATCGCCAGACCTAAAGGAGAATCTCCGCATGTCTGCGGTGTGGTGCTACAGCAGCCCTGGCAGATCCTCCCGTCTAATGATCCTAAGTACAGCTCAGGGATTTTTAGGAAATCTGTGCATTGTCACTGCCATTGCCACTATCCTGTTCCAGAGCATTTCTGAGCCCTTGAAGTCCCTGCGCCAGTCTGCACTCAGGCCTGTCATATACCCTGCTCCCCACCGCCTGCTTCCTGTCGCCCAAGAGCTGCCTCTCCTACCCATCACAGCGGGGGTGTGCAGTGTGCAGTCCATAGGGACTGGCTTATGCAGCAGAGTGGTCCTTCTAGACTTTTCTCTTGCTTTCTAGTGTCAGAGTTTGAACCCAGGGCCTCACATGCTGGGCAAGCGCTCCTACGCCTGAACTGCATGCCTGCCCTATCCCCAGCTGGGCAGATCTGCCCTGTCTCAGCCTCCTCAGGATTCTCTGTTAGTCCCAGTTGTAGAAGACGTCATGGAGCTGACGCAGCCTTTTCTCTCTGAGCACCGCTGTGTGCACATGATTGGCTGTGAAGGAATTCCCTCAAGCCTGCACATGCGGCTGTGGAGAAGTGATCCTCTGCAGATGCAGCCCAAGGACCAAAATGCAAGTTTTCAGTGACTTCCTTTTTGAGACTTGGTCCCACTAGGTAGCCCAGGATGGCCTCAAACTGATGGTAATCCTCTTGTGTCAGCCTTCTGAGTGCTGGGATTACAGACGTGTGCCACCATAGCCAGCCATGTAAAGGACTTTTAAGTGATTTTCAAAAAATATTATCTCACTACTTTCTTTCCATTTATTTATTTATTTATTTATTTATTTATTTATTTATTTATTTTTGTCTTTTTGAGACAGGGTCTCGATGTGCAGTTCAGGCTGTCCTTGAGTTCACTTTGGTAGCCCAGGATGGTCTCAAACTCACATTGATCCTCCTGTTTCAGCCTCCCAAGTACTGGGATTACAGGCATGAGCCACCATGCTCAGCTGTTTGTTTATTTATTTATTGTTTATTTATTTTGCAGGGGCAGGATTCAAACTCATGACCTTGCACTTCCCAGGCAGGCACTTGTGCCACAGAGCTATTTGCCCAGCCCCTTCTACTTTCTTTTTAAAACTGATTTTTAAATTTAGGATAGTTTTTTTTTTTTGTGGGACTGGGGTTTGAACTCACAACCTTGCACTTTCCAGGCAGGGACTTGTTCCATGGAGCTATCTCCCCAGCCCCCCTGATTTTTTTTTTATTTTTTATTTTTTATATTTATTTATTTATTTATTTATTTATTTATTTATTTATTTGTCTTTTTGAGACAGGGTCTCGCTATGCAGTTGAGGCTGGCCTTGAGCTCACTTTTGTAGCCCAGGCTGGTCTTGAACTTGCACCAATCCTCCTGCCTCAGCCTCCCAAGTGCTGGGATTGTAGACGTGCGCCACCACGCCCTACCCCCCCTGATTTTTAAATTTAAAAAATTACTAGAAAGAAACATGCATGTCCTGGGAGGACAGTCCCGGCTTTGCTCATTAAGTGTCTCAAGGTCCTCAGCGAGGAACGCCAGTGGGTGGAACATGACAGGGAGTCAGCTGGCTGTGTCCTACGCAGCCATGGGTTACAGCTGTCTCTTCCATAGTTTCCACAGATGAGTGTATCAATTTCATCAAAAATAGAGTAAAGAATGGCAGAGTCAGTTCAGCAGTCTAAGTGCCTACTGGCAAGCACAAGGACCCAGGTTCGATCCTCAGAGCATCGAAGATCTAAGCTGGCCCCACACTATGCCAGCCCCTGAAACTGGGAGTGGTAGTGCATGCCTGTAATCCCAGCACAGGGGAGGCTGAGACAGGAGGATCACTACAAATCTGAGCTGCACAGTGAGACCCTGTACCAAATACATAGAATGAAATTAAAAAGTAGAATAAACATAGTACCAAGGCACCTTCATTGTGGGGGGATTGTCGTTGTAGAAGTGGGGTAGTATGTCCTTACTTCCAGGAAGGGTGAGTCAGTGTACCTAGCCAAGGTAGGCTAACAAAGGCTCATTCTTTTTTTTTTTTTTTTTTAGAATTTTTTATTTTATTTTATTTTATTTTCTTGTTTCAGAACTTTTGTTTGTTTATTTATTTTTATGGCTGGCTCAGCCTGCCCTGAGGGCAGGGCTGGCGCAGAATGTGGTGCCGGGGATCGAACCTCAATCCCTGCAGCCGCCCAAGCTTTGCTAAGCAGGCACTTCAGACCATTGAGCCATCCTGCCGGGCCCCAAAGGCTCATTCTTGAATGGAGAGTCCTGAGACTGTCACTAATAGGAATGGGTTGGCAGGGAGAGGGGGAGGGTTCACTTCTATAAGAAGAGGGACTCAAACTCAGGATCTTGCACTTGCCAGGGAGGAACTTGTGCCTCTGAGATCTATGCCCATCCCAGGAATATAAATGTTTACCCAGATATGGAAGTACTCCAGCACTCAGGAGGCTGAGGCAGGAGGATAACAAGTTCTACTCTTGCCTGAACAACTTAGAAAAAGAAAAGAAAGTTGGGGGTGTAGCTCAAAGGGAAGGCCTTAGGTCCAACTGTCAGTATGGAAGGAAGGAAAGAAAAAGAAAGAGAGAGAGAGAGAGAGAGAGAGAGAGAAAGAGAGAGAGAGATCCTCAGGCCCTACCCACACCTATGAATGTTAAATTATGGGGCAGCCTGCTGGTAGCTTTAACTCCTCCCCACCCCAATCCCACCTCCTCTTCCTCTCCCGCACTCTTCTCCCTTCCCCTTCCCGTTTCCATCCCCCTCCCCTCTCCACTGCCCCCCCTCCAGGATCTCACACACCTGCAGTCTGAGCAGCCTTGATCAGCTCTGTGCTGCTCAGTAGAGCAGGCAGCCTTGAGGTGGCTCTGCACACAGGTCTTGGGGGCTGAGCGTGCTGTTGCTCCTCCCTAACCCCAGCCCCTGAGCACCTTTCAGCCAGGATCCTGTCTCCAGATTCTTGCTTGCTTACCTATGTCACTCTTGGGTACAGTGCCCCTGTGACTCTTCTTGTATAGAATCCCACAGATGGTCACAATCAGAAGGAACAGCAACGCCTGGTTGACTGCAATGAAATCAGAAGCAGATCGGCAGCATTGGACTGGGAAGTGTGGGGACTTCAACAAGGGCCGGGTGAGTGGCTTTCTTCCCAGCAGAGGGTGTGGGCAGCACTTGAGGGACCTGGTACCTGGTTGCCAAGGAAACACAGAGGAAGCCAAGGGAGACCAGGCTGCCTAGGCAGCCCTTCTGCAGTAGAGGCTTTGTACTTAACTGTGCCAGGGCACTGTCTCTACAGCCCTCCCTGAGAGAGTGTTGGTTTCCTGATACCAGTGTTTGCACAGTGCTTGCGATCAGCCAGTCCCAACCATGAGCACATGTTTGCTTTTTTTTAAGTTTAGGTTGTTGTTTTGTTCTTGTCCTTTTTAGACAACATATTGGCTATGTAGTCCAAGCTGGCCTTGGACTTGCCTTGATCCTCCTGCCTCAGCGTCCTGAGAGCTGGGATTATCACAGGTGTGCACCATCACAGCTGTGAGCACTTTTTCTAGCTGTAAGAACACAGTTGCATTTCAGTTAATTCAACCACTGGACAAGGATGTTGCACAGAAGTCCTCACCCTAGCTGAAGGCCCTGAGGGACCAACACTTGGCCTGTCCCGAAGCTGAGAGGCCCCCTGCTCCGTGCTCACAGACTTGCTCTGGGGATCTACTTCGAAGTGGGGTGATTGGGACAGTGTTTCTGAGTAGGGGACACACACCAGACTGTAGGTAAAATCACAGGGGACACTCCTGTTGGCAGCTTTAGTAGCCTTAGGTCAGTGTGGAAAAGCCATTTCTGACAAGCGTCCCTGGCTTCCCTTTGTGAACTCAGCCAATCTTGCCCCGCGGCACAGTGACGCAGCTGCCACGACTAGGGGGCAGTGTTTTCCCTGCAGTTCACAAACCACTCAGGGCTTTAGTGTCTGAAGATCCGGGGCTGATACTTTAAGAACTTGAGTGCAGAACACTCCAGGGCTGCACCAGACAGGAAGGGGCATATTTGTCTCAAATGAAACCACAAATCCTACTTGTGGGATTGAAGGGCAGATGTGACCCTCCTCACAGTAGGCCCACACTGGGCAGAACTACAGAGTTGTTCTGTGATGGGAAGGCCCAAAGCTGCCCCAGGAAAGTGCTCTCCACAGACGGAGGTGTGTGTGTGGGGGTGGGGGCTGGGGACCTAGCACCATAATACTCTGCTGCCACATCTTTATTAATCATTACTTTCAAAACTGTGATCTTACTTTTTCGCAGCAGCGCCATGTATGTCCTCAAGGTTAAGAGCTGTCAGGCACCTGAGGGTGAAAAAATCACATTGTGTTTAAACGAGAAGCCACCCAAAACCACCCACAAGCCCTCAGGATGCCGTCTTCTCCAAAGGTGGTGTGTTGGGGGGTCTTCGAACCTTGGAGGGGCTCACCGTTGAGTATCTAGAATTTTGGAAAGCAAGTAAATATTTCTTGATCCTTGTGGCTGAATGAAGCACATAATGGGCCCCCAAGATATACTTTTTGTTTTGATTTAGTTTTCGAGGCAGGATCTCGCTATGTAGCCATCTGTCCTCAAACTCTTGGTGATCCTCCTGCCTTAGCCTCCCGAGTGTTCAGACTTAAGCTGTGCCCAACCACACCCAGAAACAGATTCTCTTTTGTCTCCAGGGTTTCTAGTCTTTTCCAAAAAGAGCCTGCAGGCTTCCAGAGACTCTTGTGGGAACAGCACTGTCCTTGGCAGGCTTTGCCACCCTGAGCTGCCTGAGATCCTCCTAGAAGCCTGGTACTGTGCTGTGGGCCAGGATCATGCCCAGGCCTGTCCTCAGGGAGCACTCAGAACTGGGGCAAACAGAGCCTCACACAGAGCAGACAGTCACTGGGCCAGTGCTATGAAGGAGGTCTTGGGAGAGGGTACATGGGGTGGAGGTTATGCCAGGTAGAGAGATTAGGGTAGACCTCCTGGAGAAGGTAGCATTTTATGGGGAGAAAAAGCAGAGTAGGGGAGAATTCCAGGTGAAGGGACCAGGGTCCTGTGGCTGGGAAGAGCTTTGAGAAGATGGGTGAGGAATCCCCGGAGAGGGCAGGGCCTGAGCCTCTATGTCCTGATTTACTGGCAATCTGTTAAAGCCTGTGGAGCCATTCCAAAGTGGTACACACCTGTTATACGAGCACTCGGGAGGCTGAGGCGGAAGAATTGCCATGAGTTCTAGGCCAACTGGGCTACATAGCAAGACCCTGTCTTGAAGCTTTTTTTTTTTTTTTTTTTTTTTTAGAATTTTTAAATTTTATTTATTTTTTACTTGTTTCAGAACCTTTGTTTGTTTATTCACTCATTTTTATGGCCGGCTCAGTCCGCCTCCAGGGCAGGGCTGGCGCAGCATGTGGTGCCGGGGATTGAACCGCGGTCCCTGAAGCCGCCCAAGCTTTCCCAGGCAGGCGCTTTAGACCACTGAGCCATCCCGCCAGGACCCTTGAGGCTTTTTTTAAAAAGTAAATGAGGGGCCCAGCAGGATGGCTCAGTGGTCTAAAGTGCCTGCTTAGGAAAGCTAGGCAACTGCAGGGACCGCAGTTCGATCCCTGGCACCATATGCTGCGCCAGCCCTGCCCTCAGGGCAGGCTGAGCTGGCCATAAAAATAAATAAATAAACAAACAAAAGTTCTGAAACAAGAAAAAAATGAAAAAAAAAAAAAAAGTAAATGAGGCTGGGGGTGGTGGCGCAGGCCTGTAATCCCAGCATTTTGGAGGCTGAGGCAGGAGGATTGGTGTGAGTTTGAGACCAGCCTGGGCTATAAAAGTGAGCTCAGAGTCAGCCTGAACTGCATAGTGTGATCCTGTGTCAAAAAGACAAACAAACAAATAAATAAAGTAAATGAACAAATTGGGGGAAGTGAATTTGTGACACAGCCACATACACATTCTCTTGAATAACTGACATCTCTTCATGGTGAAAACACTCAGACTCCTTTCTCTCAGCATTTAAAAACTATGTGCAGTAGGTTATCAGGACTAAATCATCCTGCTATAAAATGAGCCTTCAGCACTTCTTTCTGGCTGGCTGTAACACATCCACAGACTTTTGTAACCTCCATCCAGCTGGGTGTGCTGCTCCGCACTGTTAATCCCTGTCTCTGGGGGGCTGAGGCAAGAGGACTGCACATTTGAGCCCAGTCTGGAAAAATAAGTGACTTTGCAAGACTGTATCTCAACATGAAAAATCATAAAAGGTTGGGAGTGTAGCACAGCACAAAGCTCTAGGTTCCACCCTACAACCAAAAAATAAAACAAATCCCAAGTGGGAGACAGAACAGCTTCAAGCCTTTCCAGGGGTTCCTGTTAACAGCAGACCTGCACAGCCCCTGCCCCTGGCTGGCCACTGATCCTTTCTCACAGCTCTGCCTGTTCCAGAATGTCTTTTTTTTTTTTTTTTTTCTTGTTTCAGAACTTTTGTTTATTTCTTTTTATGGCCGGCTCAGCCTGCCCTGAAGGCAGGGCTGGTGCAGCATGTGGTGCCAGGGATGGAACCACGGTCCCTGAAGCCGCCCAAGCTTTCCTAAGCAGGCGCTTTAGACCACTGAGCCATCCTGCCGGGCCCTGTTCCAGAATGTCTTATAAACGGAGACACAAAGTGCGACCTTTGGCACACCCTTCCCCTCCACAGGTGTTGGTGGCTCGTGCTTGGCATTGTGTGTACCGATTGCAACTTTCTGCTGAAAAGTAGCCCGTCAAGTTTCGGCATACACGCACCACATTTGTTTAGCCAGGTACCCACCAAAGGGCATTAGCACTGGTTTTTTGTTTATTTGTTTGTTTTAATGTATTTAGTTCAGGGCCTTACTAGACTAGGCAGCTCAGACTCATAGTGATCCTCCTGTCTCAGTCTCCCCGCATTGGGATTACAGGTGTGTGCCACCATGCCTGAGTTGGAGCTGGCAGTGCACCTGAGGTTCTGGGGTTGACTGGCAGACTGTTGGACATTACGGGTCGGTACTGAAAGAAACGACGAGAAGACCCGATGAATGTAGCTTCAGAGGTCTCACTGAACAAAGACTACTGTTCCTATCAACTTCCACCATTTACCTAGCACTAGATGCACACAAAGGCTAGCTGATGACATCCCCAGCAAGGGATCAAAGAACAGGCGCCAGCAGAAGCTGCTGCTATCTGCAGTCTTGAATCCCAGCTTGCTGGGATTTACAGGGAGACAATGGCTCTCCTCAGGCTCTGTTTATTTTTTTTATTTTTTATTTTTTTATGTCTTTTTGAGACAGGGTCTCGCTATGCAGTTCAGGCTGGCCTTAAGCTCCCTTTTGTAGCCCAGGCTGGTCTCGAACTCACACCGATCCTCCTGCCTCAGCCTCCCGAGTGCTGGGATTACAGGCATGAGCCACCACGCCCGGCTAGAGGCTCTGTTTATTGCTACGTGCTCTCTTGGGGCTTTTGTCTCATATCTACATTTCTATAGCACACCATACAGGGGATCAAACTCTGGTCCTCACACTTCCCAGGCAGGTGCTTAGACCACCGAGCTAGCTCCCCAGCCCAACATCAGCACTTCCACCAGTGCTTTATGACTACACATAGTGCTTCTATGAACACTTATTTATAGGTTTTGTGTGACAGTAGAGATAAACACATAGAAGCAGCACTGCTGGATCACTGGCCAGCTGTGTATTTAACTTTTCCAGAAGCTGCCAATTTCTTTTTCTAAGTGAAAACAGGTTTTAAGCTTTTAGTCCCACCTGCCAGGGAGAAACTCACTCTGTGTCTCGTCAGCACTTCACATAGTCGGTATTTTTATTTTAGCTCTTCTAATAGTCATTGTGCTGTGAATTTTATTTGCATTTCCCTGATGACCACTAATATGGAGCTTGCTGTTATTTGTTCATTTTCCACTTGCATAAAACAAAGTGTTTGAGCCGGGCGTGGTGGCGCACACCTGTAATCCCAGCACTCGGGAGGCTGAGGCAGGAGGATTGGTGCGAGTTCGAGACCAGCCTGGGCTACAAAAGTGAGCTCAGGACCAGCCTCAACTGCATAGCGAGACCCTGTCTCAAAAAGACCAAAAAAA
>PVJA010038667.1:7861-19751 GCA_004027025.1 Myocastor coypus
TTTTTTTTTTTTTTTTTTTTTTTTTTTTTTTTTTTTTTTTTTTTTTTTTTTTTTTTTTTTTTTTTTTTTTTTTTTTTTTTTTTTTTTTTTTTTTTTTTTTTTTTTTTTTTTTTTTTTTTTTTTTTTTTTTTTTTTTTTTTTTTTTTTTTTTTTTTTTTTTTTTTTTTTTTTTTTTTTTTTTTTTTTTTGTGGAACCAGGGTTCAAACTCACGACCTTGCACTTGCCAGGCAGGCACTTGTGCCAAGGAGTTATCTCCCTGGCCCCTCTGCAGAGTTTATATATCGTAATTATTTAACCTTTACCAAATTCCTCAACTCTTATAGGTAATTCTGTAAGGTACATCTTTAGCCACATAACCTTTTGTTCTTAAATAAATCGATCTTTTCCTCTAAGTGAAGAAAGAGGGACCCTTCTACATTGTTAGAAATACAAACTAGTACAACTGTTACAGAAATTAGTGTGGACATTCCTCCAGAAACTAATTGTTGAAATTTCATTTGAGTCAGCTATACTTCTGCTAGGTATATTCTTTTCTATTTTCTTTTTTCCCTTTCCACTGGGTATATTCCTGAAAGAGTTAAAAAAATCACATTATAGTGATACAGGCATACCCATACCTGCAGCAGCTTCATTCACAGTGTCTGAGCTCTGGAAGCAGCCTGGATGGCCGCTGGTGGAAAATGGATGAAAGGAAACACACATCCATAAAGGAATTTCATTCAGCCACACAGAAAGATGACTTTAAGTCATTTGTAGGAAAACTGATGGATCTTGAGATCAGTTAAGTGAAGTAAGTCAGACACAGTTAAATTTCACATGGTTTCTCTTATTTGAGAAACCCAATTATAAACAAAGAGGAAGAACAAGGCAGATTTTTGAGAGTAGGGGGAGGGGATCAGGAGAAAGGGAGAAACATTTAACAGAAACATTATACATATATATATATATATATATATATATATATATATATATTATGTCACAATTCCCTCAAAAGAATATAAATTTTGTGTATTGTAAAACACATATCGCACACGCCTGCAATCCCAGCACTCAGGAGGCTGAGGCAGGAGGATCGATGTGAGTTCGAGACCAGCCTGGGCTACAAAAGTGAGCTCAAGACCAGCCTGAAGTGCATAGCAAGACCCTGTCTCAAAAAGACAAAATAAATAAATAAATAAATAAATAAATAAATAAATAAAACACATTTAATAAATAAACACTTTTAACTCTTCAGATTAAACTCCCAAGAAAAGTCAAGATGGCTACATATTCAGTTTTATAAGCCCTAACCCGCTAGGGCTCAGTCAAGAACTCACCCCTCCTGAAAGCTTATTTGATCCACAAAAAGTGAACCTCCACACCCAATTTTAGCTTCGACCCACAGTCTCTCTCCTAGGTGTCTTCAGGTCTTCTCCCTCTAGTCAACTCCCATGTGGCTGCAGAAAGATTTTTCTAGAAACATTGTGTGATTCTCATTGGCTGATGATGATGTAAACTGGCATAAAAATCAGAACAAGATGAATTGGAACATTTTTTACGCTTTTTGGCCCAGCAATCAGATACCTTTTATACAGAAGCACTCAACCAAGTCAAAATGGCATATTTTCAAGGTTATTTAAACGCTGCTCATAGGAGCATAAAATTGGAAATCACCTACATCTCCATTCATGAGGAATTATTTATTTATTTATTTATTTATTTTATTTTATTTTTTTTTTAAATTTTTATTTATTATTTTTATTCTTGTTTCAGAACCTTTGTTTATTCACTCATTTTTATGGCCGGCTCAGCCTGCCCCCTAGAGCGCAGGGCTGGCGCAGCATGTGGTGCCGGGGATCGAACCGCGGTCCCTGAAGCCGCCTAAGCAGGTGCTTTAGACCACTGAGCCATCCCGCCGGGCCCCATCATGAGGAATTATTTAAATAAATTATGATACATGCCTACATTGGAATAGCATTGCACTGTTAAAAAAAAAAAAAAAAGGAACACATTTTTTTCTGGGGTGAAATGGGGTCATCTCCAAGATTTGTCTCTAGTGTTACATGAAAAACAAGGAGCAATGAAATACCAGCACGTATTTTAAAAAATGAAAGGAGTAAGGCTTAGTGGTACACCTTTAATCCTAACACTGCAGGAGGCTGAGGCAAGAAGATTTTAAATTTGAGTCTTGCCTGGATAGCTTAGTCAGATCTTGTTTCAGATAAATAAAAACTTCTTGGGATATAGTTCACCACAGCATACGCTTGGCTTCACTCTCCTGTACTGCAAATAAAAAGAAGGGAAGGAAGAGATGCTTACATTTTCTTGTTATTGCATAAAATACTTTGGAAGGATAAAAACAGGAAATTGATAACATTGGTCCCTCCTCAAGAAACTGGTAGGTGATAGGCAGATGTGGCAGGAAGATTTTTATTTCTATCCTATTGTTGCTTTTGAATTTTAAGCCATGTGTATGTATTATCTATTCAAAATGATTTTAGGAAAAAAAAATCTGTTGTGTACCCACATAAATATTGCTATGTATGCTCACTGCCACAAGCCCTGGGAGAAAAATCGCTCTTGTGCCAGGGAGAAAACCCTTCTAAAGACCTTTTCTTTTCTTTTCTTTTCTTTCTTTCTCTTTCTTTTTTTATATATTTGGTACAGGGTCTCACTACACAGCTTAGAGTGATCATCCTGTTTTCAGCCCCCTCAAGTGCTGGGACTACAGGAATACATCACCACACCTGGACTGGGCCACTGACTCAGTGCACCCCAAGAGCGGGGCTGGCACTGTATGCGGGACCAGTGATTGAACCCTGGTCCCTGCACTTGCTAAAACAGGAACTTAGTCCACTGAGCTTTCTCAACAGCCCTCTAACAACCTTTCCATTGTGCAAAATCAAAGCACAGACCCTGTTCTGGAAGGGAAGGATGAGCCCTTAGGAGAAGACGTGGCTGTGGTTGGAAAGACTTCTCTACCTCCTCTGGGAGGAATCCAACACATGGAGTTTGGGCCATTGGGAAGTGGAAGGAGAGAAAAAGAAAGAGAAAAACCTTAAGGTAGAATGGAAGTAGGATTGAAGGTGCCCCCCTATACATACAACACGGCTGACGAGCAAAACAGTCTTGTTTCATCGGGGAGCAGCATCTTGCTATTATGCCTGACTGGTGCTGCTCATCATGCAAGGCTGTCTGTTGGTGCTTTAGTGCCAGCGCTTACCTGCTTTGTAGTCTCCTCTCTGCCTGCCTACCCATAGCAGTGGTCAGCTTCATGCATTGCGCAATTTCAGAGCTGATGCCCTTCCCCTTAAAGAAAAGGAAATTTTTTTGTTTCTTTTTTTTTTTTTTTAACTTTAGGGAAGGGTCTACAGGGTGTTCAGGGTCTCACTACTAGATTGGACTCATAGTGATCTGTCTGTTTGCAGCCTCCCAAGAGCTGGGATTACAGGAGTGCGCCACCATGCCCAGTCTCCAGAAGGGGAGATTTAAAACTCCTACTGATTGCTTTGTCCTAATGGGTGATGATCAAGACTCTAGATTAAGTAAGTCATCAAGTCTTCTGTTAACGATACTAAAGAAGGAGAAACTAAAAGAGAGAAAGAAGGAGGTACTGCATAGTCGGAATGAGAGAAACAGAGACAGAGAGAGGAGCCAGCTGTGATAGGTAAATGGAGCTAGCAAAGAAAGGCTTTGGGTGATGCTGTTTGAAGATCCAGTAGCTCCTAAGCCACTGTGAGAAGTCACACAGCCACGACCAAAAAGAACCTCCTGCTGCCTGCACCAGATTCCTATGTGCACATGGTCCCTCTGTCAGACTCTGGGGGCTCTGTCCATCCATTCGTACTGATAACTCACTAGGTGTCTGCCCTGCTGGCAAGGTGCCCAGCCACACCAGCCCACTTCACCATGAACCTGTCCCACCTGTCCTGCTGACACACATGTAGGTGATATCCCTGACCAAACCTACAAACCCAAAGCAAGGGAATGGAGCCCTGGCCCCAGTGAAGTGGAGATGAGGAAGCTCCAGAGTGTGAGGGGTAGCCAAAAATGTGGGAGCTGGACTTAAGCACAAGACCTCCTTCCTGAGATCAGATAGCAGGTAACGATACCACTGCTACAGGTAGATGGGGACAGTAGCTGTCTGACAAATCCAATGTGTGTTTAACCTCAAACCCCAATATGATGATCTCTGGAAGTTCATTAGTCATGCTGATGGAGCCCTTCTGGATGGGATCCGTGCTTTATAAGAAGAGGTCCAAGAGCTAGAAAGTGAAAGCACAAGGAGAAGAGGCAGTCAGCAACCTGGAAGAGGGACCTTCCTAGAACCCATCATGCTCCACCTCCACAGCTGGGAGAAACAAACATCTGTTATCTATAAGCGCCACTGCCACCTGGAGAAACTTTGTTTAGCACCCCCAGATTGATTAATTCAAGCCTCATTTACTTCCAGGGTGAACTGCAAGCTCCTTAGCCAAATGTATCAGTCAGGATCAGCGAGGATACACTCTAGTGACAAATCGACCCCCACATCCTAGTGGCTTCATACAACCAAAATCTGTTTCTTGCCTGGAGCGCCTATGCATGTGCTCTCCATGAGCACCCATGGACCCTGACTGACGAGGGGCCTCTGTCTTGGAGCTGACTGCTGGTGACTTGCGACTCCTTGGTCACTAGAGCAAGACAGGAAAGCTGAGGGACTCACTGATGCTTTATGTTTTACACCTTAGCACAGAAATGACACATGTGACTTCTACACAGGGCCCCTGGGCCCCTGGCGAAGCCAGCGGTGTGATTTCTTCCAACTGCAGAGACCAGAAAATGTGAAGAGCAGGTGGATGCTTGGTGAACAGCACAAGTCTCGGTCCTACGTGGCACCCAAGACTTCCTGCTTCCTTTCCTGCCAGTCTGCCCCTGTCTAGGCCCCTGGCTACAGGAGTCTTCCCACTCCCCGAAGATGTCCGTGAACCATCACTCATGCTGGCTTCTGGACATAAAAACGCCCTTTAGCTGCCCTCTGTTTGCTGTGGTCCTGCTTCTTCTTTTTAGCCCGGCTTGAGTTGTAGCTCTCTATTCCAGATACGTCTGGGTAAAATTAACTGGTCCCTCCTGGTTTGGCCACATCTCTTTTTCTACTGCCAGTAGCACTTGGTTCCAGGAGAATGACTTCCTGGCATCTTTCACAGTGCTGAACACATGTAGACACTGAATAAATATTTGTCAAAGCAATGTTTCTACTTTAGAATTTTTCAAATGACACTCAAATTGTTTGTTCATCTGTCGCCACTCCCATCTTCCCGTGAACCATAGATCTTATTCATCCCCATTGGCCTGAAACCTACCAGCATTGAGAGAGCATTTCACTAAGCACTTTGGGAGGACTTAACTATTTAATTTGTCATATTTATTTTTTGGTCATATTTAATTTGGAATAATAATAATAATAATAATAATAATAATAATAATAATAATAATAATAATAGAAAAATAAATGTGAGCCAACCTTTAAAAAGCCAGTCTTCATAGGTATCCGTTTTACCTATTGTGATAGCCCTAGCAATAACAACTCCATGTTAAACTGTAGTTGACCTTCCCTTTTCGCCAAAGTACCTGTTCTGTATGCGCCGTTATGACCAGATACTGACAAGCTTTGATGTCCTAACCACGAGAGTTACAAAAGACGAAATTGGAGTCACCACATCCATCACAGCTTGCCAAATGTTTCTGTTATATACAAAGCTGGGGTCACCATGTATATCATACCCTGCCAAGAGTTCCTGTTATGTACTCCCAAAAACTTACCAAACTTCCTGTTCTCCAGACCCCTAGTTGACCCTTGCTTATGGTTTTTCTGTATATAAGCTAAAAAACTGTCAGCTCGGCGCGCCTCTTTGCACACTTACTTACAGACCGCCTCTGGGTACAGCTAAAATAAAGCGCTCTTTTTCTTTTTGGACGTCTGCCTCAGTTGTCTCATTCTTAGAGTACAACACCTATGTTATGCTTCAGGTTAAGGGCTGGTGAGATAGCTCAGCAGTCTAAAGCACCTGCTTAGAGGGTGGTGTTTGATCCCCGGCACCACATGCTGCACCAGCCCCACCCTCAGGGCAGGCTGAGCTGGCCATGGCGTAAATAAATGAAGTTAAAAAATAAATTTAGGGGCCCAGCGGGATGGCTCAGTGGTCTAAAGCGCCTACTTGGGAAGCTTGGGCGGCTTCAGGGACCGCGGTTCAATCCCCGGCACCACATGCTGCGCCAGCCCTGCCCTCGGAGCGGGCTGAGCCGGCCATAAAAATGAGTGAATAAACAAACAAGGGTTCTGAAATAAGAAATAATAATAATAATAAATAAAATTAAAAAAAAAAAGTTAAAAAATAAATAAATAAATAAATAAATAAATAAATAAATAAATAAATAAATTTAAGGCCCGGAGGGATGGCTCAGTGTTCTAAAGCGCCTGCTTGGGGAAGCTTGGGCGGCTTCAGGGACTACGGTTCGATCCCCGGCACCACATGCTGCGACAGCCCTGCCCTCGGGGTGGGTTGAGCCGGCCATAAAAATGAATGAATACACAAACAAAGGTTCTGAAACAAGAAAAAAAATAATAAATAAAATTAAAAAAAAAAAAATTTAAAAAAGTAAAAGTTTACTTTAAAAACAAAGAGGGATAATAAACAGAAAAGGAAATTGTGGGAGAGTAATTTCACAAGCATAGAATATAACTATTGGTGAGTGAGCTGGGGAATGGTACCTGTAGACAAATCTATAAAAGCCCTCTGGGTGCATTAATATAAGCTGGAGCTAAGTACCAGAGAGATGGTGTTGGGCAGGTTATTTCCAGGTTGTTGGTACACCAAACAAAGAACAGAACAGGATGCCTGGAAGCAAGACTGATTAAAAGGAAAAGAACTGAAATTGTACTCTTCATGGTGGGAGAAGGCCAGAGAGAAGAAAGAATAGCCCCAGTAAGGGCAGGACTGGGATTTTTTTTAAGGCACTGGGGATTATAGAAAGATCCACTGTTGGGGACTAGAAGAAGTCAAGGCCCAACGAGGTACCTGACTCAGCTCGCCCACCTGGAGGAGGGCTTTTGGTACAAGGATTTTAGGGGAAGTGTCATGGTACCCATAGCCCATGGGGGTGGGGGGTGGGGGTGGGCTTGGCCGCATCAGAATTTCAATGCAAAAAGCCCACAGGCCAAGCCCGGCGCTTTGGCTTTTGCTCATGCCAGAGGCTCCTGGGGTCCAGCTTGACCTTAACCTGTGGCTTCCCCGCCTTTGATGCTCCTGTCCTTGCTCTGCCAGCTTCTAGAGTCTTGCTCCACCTCCTATATCAGACTTACTCTGTGGCCTCAGGGTAATGGGGGCTCCAGGGCTCAGGGCGCTCCTGGTCCTCTCTCTGTTCCTCCCTGCTTCTCTCTGAGTTGTACTTCATGGTTCTCATTTACTAAAACTCATCTTTTTCTGTTTCTCAGAAAACAGCAACTGGAAGCCGGGCGTGGTGGCGCACGCCTGTAATCCTAGCACTCGGGAGGCTGAGGCAGGAGGACTGGTGCGAGTTCGAGACCAGCCTGGGCTACAAAAGTGAGCTCAGGACCAGCCTCAACTGCATAGCGAGACCCTGTCTCAAAAAGACAAAAAAAAAAACAGCAACTGGAACCAGGGTCAGTAGCTCTCTGGCTTCCATCTTAAAAAACAAAACAAAACAAAACACCACAACAGCTATATTCTTTGTTCCAACTTCAAGATCCCAGAAAGACTGAGGGGCTCCACTTGCTAAGGCACCCAGTGGTGCAGTCTCGTGGGAGACCAGCAAGGGAAGTCCCCACAAACACACCTGGCTGTGTCCCCTGTGACCTTGGCTACAGAGAAACCAGACCCCAAGAAACAGGGGCGACTGGTACCTATTAAAACCAGGAAGGGGAGTTATTCTTGAGAAAGCAGTTTCAGAAAGAGATAATGCATCAATATGAATACATCCTCTGGGGGAAAATGAATGTAAGGACACATTATTTGGGAAGGAGTCAAGCGGTGGCTTCTAGTCCACCATTCTTTCCTTGTGTCCCCCGGTGCATGCGCCTCACTCGCCCAGTCCTACCGATTCTGTCCTGCCATGCTACCTTTCTCTGTGCAGTCGCTTCCTCCTGGACATCAGCGTTGCCCCAGAGCTGTCTTTGCTGTCTGCGGTCCTGCTGCCCCAGTCTCATCCTGTTCTGACCATGCCCCATGTGACGGTCTCCAAAGGACCTTTCTTTTTTTTTTTTTTTTTTGTCTTTTTTGAGACAGGGTCTTGCTATGCAGTTGAGGCTGGCCTTGAGCGCACTTTTGTAGCCTAGGCTGGTCTCGAACTCGCACCAATCCTCCTGCCTCAGCCTCCTGAGTGCTGGGATTACAGGCGTGAGCCACCACTCCCGGCCAAAGGACCTTTCTTAATGATCATTCTTATAACCCTGCCACTTCCCTGCTGAAAACTCTTCAGTGCTCCCCCTACCCGCACCGTCCAGCCTCTGGCACCCTCGATGAGCAGGCCCCGGCCTCGTCCCCTCTGCAGGACCTCTCCCCACCCGCTCCTGGAAGCAGTTGACGCTTTCCTGTCTTCCAAGTCGTGCGCCCCTCTACCGACCACGTCCTTCTCATCTCCACTGCCTCTGTGAGGTGAAGCCGCTTTCCCTTCAAGGTTCAGGTAAACGTCCTTCCTTCCTCTGCGATGCCACCACACTGCGTGCACTTTTATTCCAGATGCATCTTTTTCCTCTGCTGTATGCTTTCGGAGGAGAAACTGTGTCTTGCTCCCCTTGGAAACCCCCAGTTCCAAGCCTACAGTCTGGCACAGCTGGGAATCCACAAATGCTTAATAGGAAGAAAGAATGAACGAACGAACAAACGAACGAACGAAGGAAAGGAAGGAAAGAAAGAAAGAAAGAAAGAAAGAAGGAAAGGAAGAAAAGAAAAAAGAAAGAAAGAAAAAGAAAGAAAGAAAGAAAGAAAGAAAGAAAGAAAGAAAGAAGTATAGGACCTCCACATGATTTGATTTGGGGCAATAAATGGAACTCCTAATCGGCTAGATGTCTACTTCTTCAAGTTTATGTTCCCCCAAATAGGAGAATGAATTTTAAGGAGCAGCAGCGGTTAAGAATAGAAAATTTAGTGGGGCGTACACTTGTAATGCCCCAAATTCCAGCACTTGGGTGGCTGGGGCAGGACAATTGCTGTAAGTTCAAGGCCAGCCAGAGCTACAAAGTGAGTTCATAGCCAGCCTGAGCTGCAGAGTGAGACCTGGCCTCCAAAAAAAAAAAAAAGAAAAGAAAGAAAAGAAATTTCATTGAGAGAAATGCACCTCCTGAGACAAGAAGAGACCTGAGTAAGTTGCTATGGACCCCACTTTCCAATTCCAATGGAAATTTTTTAGATCAAAATCACAAGGCAGATACAACGTAGGACAAAACTATGATCAACCAATAAGATTACATGTGTAGCTGCTTAGATAATGTTGATGCAGTCGGGGAGCAGGTCACGTAGCAAGTGTACATGGAAAGAAGGAATCTGTCTTGGACGAGATGAGCCACGAGGTTCTGGTCACCCACCTGGGTGACTGATAGCTCTTTAGATTTCATTGCAACAGGTGATGCCAACTATAATATATTATCTCTGGGGGCACGTAGACCTGGTCATTCCGTCTTTATTTGGAGTCCTGGGCTTTGACAGATGGACCACCAGTCACAGATCTGCACTAACTCCTGGGGGGGAGCATAGCCCTGTCAGAATGTCCCTATTTCTACCTCACTTAGCTGTCTATACTAGAAGGAAAGGATGAAAGAGAGAAAAGTAGAATAGATTAAGAAAAGAGTCAAGGGCTCGGAGTAATACCTGTCTTCTCTCATGACTGTCTGGGCTACACTGGGCCACTTCCCTGAAACTCAGCCCCTCCTTTGTAAGATGACCTGTCCTGTCTAACAGACAGGCCTGAGAGAGACCAAATAAAAACAGAACGGGGGAAACGCTTTACTTGTTCCTTTGGGAATAGTGCTATGATGATGTGGTCGCTGTGTTGCACATAGTTTCCTGACTACCCAGCAACCCCAGCTGGTAGTGGAAACTCTCGATGGTCAGGCATACTGCAGCAGGGACCTTTGGGGCGGGGAGGCGGAATTGATGAGCTGGGATTTATCCGTGAGTCATTATCTGAATCATGGGAGGCAATGGGGCTGGCATGGGGCTTGATTAGGGTCAGAGCATATCAGCTGAGGATACCTGATGACGTCATTGTCTTGGGATACCTGTGTTCTTATCTTGGGTATTCTTCTTCTCCTAATTCAAATGAATACTACAGAGCAGCTGAACGACTGGCTAACATGAATGATTTTTTTTTTTTTTTTTAGAATTTTTAAATTTAACTTTATTTTTTTCTTGTTTCAGAACTTTTGTTTGTTTGTTTATTTTTATGACTGGCTCAGCCTGCCCCGAAGGCAGGGCTGGCGCAGCATGTGGTGCCGGGGGTCGAACCACAGTCCCTGCAGTCGCCCAAGCTTTCCTAAGCAGGCGCTTTAGACCACTAAGCCATCCTGCTGGGCCCTTTTTATTTATTTTTTTTTTTAGAATTTTTAAATTTTAAATTGAATGATTTAAACTAGAGTCAATTTTTTTTTTTTTAACTGGCCTCTCTCTCTTTTGCAGTAGTTTAATTGAAAAGTGGCTGGAGCAGGGGCTAGCTTGGGCTCAGTGCAGACCGATTGCTTAGGATAAAGAAGGCTCTAGGTTTCAACCCTCGCAAGCTGTCTGCAGCAGGTGTTTGACCCTGCCACTGCAGTGGGCAATGATGGCAGCTGTTCTGTGGAATCGGGTTGTTCATAATACCATGTAACCAAAACAGAAGGCCAGAAGAACTTAGAAGCAGCACAGAAAGAAAGTCCTAGCTGCTGTGCTGCGTGTGTTTGGTGGGACAAAGGTCCCGTTCAAAACTGATCACGGTGTTGTAAGAGCTGGAATGATGCGGGGCAAACACGGGAGAGCAGCAGGCAAGCATTGCCTAACGTGGAAGTGGGTGTCCCAGCCTCTGCCCGAGCACCTTGGGCCTGGCTGATTTCTGACTCCCCTCAGACTGGCTGACCATGCAGTATTCTGCTGGGCCATACTTGGAACTAAAGGCAATTAAGAAGGAACAAATAGCTGGACCAGGTGGCACATACCTGAAGTCCCAGGGCTCTGAGAGGATGAGGCAGGAAGATCCCAAGTTTGTGCCCGTCTGGGCAATGCAGCAACTTAGGGAGGCCTTATCTCAAAGTAAAAAAATAAAAGCAGAGGGGCCCAGCGGGATGGCTCAGTGGTCTAAAGCGCCTGCTTGGGAAAGCTTGGGCGGCTTCAGGGACCACAGTTCGATCCCCACCACATGCTGTGCCAGCCCTGCCCTGGGGCGGGCCGGCCATAAAAATGAGTGAATAAACAAACAAGGGTTCTGAAACAAGAATAAAAATAATAAATAAAAAAATTAAAAAAAAAAATAAAATAAAAGCAGAGACGGGATTTAGCTCAGTGTAAAGGCCCTGAGTTCAATACTGTAAAGACAGAAAGAGCCAAAGAAAGCACAATGGGAAAAAGAGAAAAAGAAAGAGACAGAGAGACAGAGAGACAGACACAGAGAGGCAGAGACCCGGAGACAGAGACTGAGACAGAGACAGAGAGAGGAAAGCAGGCACGCAGGCAGGCAGGCAACACGCCTGTAATTGTAACTCTGGAACTCAGCAGACTGAGGCGGGAGGACCTCAAACTCAAGGCCAGGCTGGGCTATGTAGTGAGATCCTGCCAACAAACAAAGAAAAGAAGCCAAAAACAATGAGACAGGGGCCCAGCAGGATGGCTCAGTGGTCTAAAGGGCCTGCAGGAGGCTGCAGGGACTGTGGTTTGGGGGGGGGGG
>PVJA010038668.1:0-19628 GCA_004027025.1 Myocastor coypus
TCTCGAACTCACACCAATCCTCCTGCCTCAGCCTCCCGAGTGCTGGGATTACAGGCGTGAGCCACCATGCCCGGCTGAAGCTCAAATTCTTGCCAGGTTTTCTTCAGTAGTTTTGTGTAGGGGAACTTTAAGGACAATGGCAGGCTTTTATTACACTAGTCTTCATCCTGTAACAATGGAAGAGGAAACCAACAATAACTGACTTCACTCCTTTGAAGCACTTACCTAACAGTGCAGCAAATATGGGAAAATTCATGCGCTTCAGGCCCAGTTGCTTGGCCACCTCCTGCATCAGGAACTGGTTGGTAGTGAGGTTCTTCCCATTCCAGCTCAACTTTAGAGCATGGGAACTATAGTAAGAGGGAATATTGTAGAGAGCATACTCGGAGTCATGGGCAAGAAGGCCATGGAAGCCATTTTCCCTGAAAAAAGCTACCACTTCTAAGTGATGATCTTCAAGGCTCTGGAAGACCTAACAGAGAAAAAGAACATATCATGCCATAGAAAAGGATCTGCATTTGGTTAAAAGTCACAAAGGCTAGTAATTGCATTTTGGTGAAATTTAAAATCACATGTGGCCAATAGAACTCCTATAATCAAAAACAAAAGATACCTCCACTTAGCATTTTATTACTATGAAAATAGTCAGAATTTTTAACTTTGCATTTCTATTAGCATATAAACATGTGTCATACATATTGATCACATTCATAATTTGTACCTATACACAGCTTATCTTGATTCTTTTTATCCCATTCTTATATTTAAAAAAGCTTTGCTTTCCTTTTCTTCCCTTACCCCTCCGCCCTTGTTCTCCTTGCCCTTTGAACAAGTTCTTATTTCCTACTACCCACCCTCCATTATGCTCCTTATTTACCCTTTTAGTTTCTCACACAAGACAAACAGGGCAACATTTAAACTCGTGTTCCACTTATTTCACTTAAGATTATGGTCTTTAGGGGCACCCATTTTCCTGTAAACGACTCAAGTTTATCCTTACGGCACAGCAGTACTCCCTTACGTATAAAGCAAATTTTCTTTATCTCTTTGACTATTAGTTGACATATGGCCGATTTCTCTGATTTAGCTACTGTAAATTGTGCTATTATAGACATAAGTATGCATAATATCACTGTGGTATGGTGCCTTTACCTCTTTGAGGAAGAATACCATGAAGGGGACTAGCTGGGTCAAATGGGACCTCCAATTCTTTTGAGGAGTATACACACTGATTTCCATAGTGATTGCACCAGTCTACACTCCCACTCATAGGGGAGAAGAGTTCCTTTTTCTTCATAGCCTCTCCAGCAATTGTTATAGGTTGACTTTTATTCACGGTCTCATTACTAGATTGGTATCACAGTGATCTGCCTGTTTACTGCCTCCCAACAGCTGGGATTATAGGCACATGCCACCACACTCAATTTCCTTTGCTATCTCAGCAAGCACTGGGGATAGGGCCTGTGTGGCAGGCCTGGGAATCGAACTCCCAGCCCCTGTGCCTGCTTGCATGTGCTTTAATAAGCTGAGCTGTATGGCTGGCCCAAGGTTCATTTTCTTTTTTTCTTTGTGCTACCAGGTGTTGAATTTAGGGCCTTGAGTTTGCCAGGCAAGCACTTATTCTACCAAGCTATCTCCTCAGCCCTTAGATGCCCGTTTTTGGATTGGGTCTTTAAATTTTGATGGTTCTGATTTTTTTCAGTTCTCTATATATTTCAGATATTTTTCTCAGGAGTGACTGGTAAGAACTTTTGTTTATTCTGTGATTATCTCTTCATTGTCAATAGTGGTTTCCTTTGCTGTACAAAAGCTTTTAATTTTGATGTGATCCTAACTATTGAACTCAGAACTATTTCCTGTGCATGGTTTCATTCAAATATTTAGGGGTTTTCTGTTTGTTTGATAACTTCTTTCATGAAGCCTAATATGAGGCTCTTTAAAACCAGAATACTGGGCAAGCAAGGTAATGCCAGCCTATAATTTCAGTTCTCAGGAGGCTTTGGCAGAAGGAACTACCATAAGTTTTATGTAAACCAGGGCTACATAGCAAGTTCAATGCCAATCTGAACTGTACTCTATCTCAAAACAACAACAAAAACAACAAAAAAATAGAATACTGAAATGAATGCTATATATATTATTTAAGTTTCAAATAGTTTCAGCAGAGACCTTTGTTAGAAAAATAATGCAGCTATTATTTATTGTTCACCTGTTGTATATGTAGTCCACCCACGAGTTCATCACCAGAATAGCTATTGGCACATATGATTTAAAAAATTCAGACATTAAAATAGACAGCTAGCTGAGTAGCTTTTTAAAAAAAAATCCTTGCTGTGACCCAGCAGGATGGCTCAGTGGTCTAAAGTGCCTGCTTAGGAAAGCTTGGGCGGCTGCAGGGACCACGGTTCAATCCCTGGTATCACACGCTGCACCAGCCCTGCCCTCAGGGCAGGCTGAGCTGGCCATAAAAATAAATAAACAAACAAGGGTTCTGAAACAAGAAAAAAAATAAAATAAAAAATAAAAAATTCTTCATAAAAAAAAAAAGATTATTCAACATGACCAGATAGGATTCATCCGAGGGATTCAAGGATTGTTCAATATATGCAAATCTATAAACAAACTGCACTAGATCAATAGAGCCAGACCCCAAAACCACATAATCATCTCAACTGATGCAGGAAAAGCTTTGACAAAGTCCAACATTCATTCATGTTCAAAGTCCTAAAGCAAATTGGAATATATGGCCTCTACCTCAATCTGATAAAAGCTATCTATCACAGTAGATTGGCTAACATAATTGTAAATGAGGAAAAACTGAAGTCTTACTCTCAGTTCTGGTAGAAGACAAGGATGTCCTCTATCACCACTCTTATTCAATATACTTCTGGAATCATTAGCTACAGCCATTAGACAAGAAAGAGAAATAAAAGGAGTAAGAATAGGTAAAGAAAAAAGTAAAGTATCATTATTTGCAGATAACATCATAGTTTACTTGGAAGAACCAAAAAATACCACCAAGAAGCTACTAGCATTAATATGCAAATTCAGTAGTATAGCAGGATACAAACTCATCGCCAAAAAGTCAATAGCATTTGTCTACACAGATAACGAACACACTGAGAAAAATGAGAGAGAAAATACCTTTTACAATAGCACTGCTGAAAATGAAATACTTAGGAATTAATCTAACTAAAGAAGTAAAAGACCTATTCAATGAAAACTATAGAACTCTGAAAAAAGAGCTTCTAGAGGATTTCAGACAATGAAAAGATATTCCTTGCTCCTGGATAGGAAGAAACAACATTGTAAAGATGGCCATCCTCCATGAATTATATACAGATTTAATGCAATCCCTACCGAAATACCATCAACATACCTCACAGAGCTGGAGAAATCGTTCCTAAAATTTATTTGGAAGCAGAAAAAACCTAGAATAGCAAAGGCAATCTGGGGCAACAAAGACAAGGCAGGAGGCATTACAAATCCCGACCTAAAATTTTACTACAAAGCTACAGTGATAAAATCAGCATGGTGGGCCCGGCAGGATGGCTCAGTGGTTTAAGTGCCTGCTTCGGAAAGCTTGGGCGGCTTTAGGGACCGCGGTTCGATCCCCGGCACATGCTGCACCAGCCCTGCCCTTGGGGCGGGCTGAGCCGGCCATAAAAATTATTGACTAAACAAACAAAGGTTCTGAAACAAGAAAAAAAATAATAAATAAAATAAAAATTAAAAAAAAATCAGCATGGTATTGGCACAAAATAGACCTGAAGAGCAACGGAATAGAGTAGAAAATGTAGAAGTAAATACAAACACACTGAGCCACCTTATCTTCGAGAAAGGGGCCAAACATGTTCACTGGAAGAAAGACAGCCTCTTTAACAAATTGTGCTGGAAAAGCTGGACCTCTACATTTCAAACTCTAAAACTTGACACAGGTCTATCACCATGCACTAAAATCAAAATGGATTAAAGATCTAAATATTAAAACAGAAACACTAATCTCTTGGAAGAGAAAGTAGGTGGAAATCTTTAAGACATTGGGGTAGACAAACAGTTCGTGAACAAAAATCAAAATGTACATGTAACAGTTGAAAGAATCAACAATTGGGACCTCCTCTTGCTGAGAAGTTTTTGCATGTCGAAAGAAATTACCAACAAAGAGAAAAGACAACCCACAAATTTCGAAAAAAAAATTTTACTAATAAGTATGCAGACAAAAGTCTTCTATCTAGAATTTTTAAAGAACTAAAAAAGCATTAGGGTCCCAAAATTCGAAGACCCAATCCAGAAATGGTCATCTGAAATGAACATATAGTTTTCAGAGGAAGAAACACTAGAAGCCTACAAATACATGCAGAAATTATCCATATCGCTAGACATCCATGAAATGCAAATTAAAACACTTAGGTGCCATCTCACCCCAGAAAGGATGGTTATCATGAAGAAATCAACCAACAACAAAAGTTGGAGAGGCTTTGGGGAAAAAGGAACACTTCTCCACTGCTGTTGGAAATGTAGACTGGTACAACCATCCTTGAAATCAAGTGTGGAAACTCCATAAAAAATTAGGACCAGAAATCCCATTCAATCCAGCTATCCCCCTAATTGGAATTTTCCCAGAACAACTGCAAACATCATATCATGGAGATATTGGTGCACCTATGTTTATAGCAATACAAATGTGATAGCCAAATCTTGGAAACAAGCAAAATGCCCATCATTTGAAGAATGGTTGAAAAAAATGTGGTATTTTATACAATGGAATATTACTCAGCTATAAAGAATGATAAACTAGAAGACTTCATATATAAGTGGATGTATCTTGAATATACACTCATAAGTGAGATAAACCAGACCTACATGTGTAAATATTGTATGGTCTCCCTAGTATTAGTACTCAAAAGAAGAAATAAAAATGGAAAAGCATATCACAGCTGAATGGAAATCAAGAACTTAAGGATTAAACAGTGAAGAGATAGCAAGCACAAAAATTAGGAAACTTCACAGGGGCAAAACCATGCACTTATATACACAGAATGAATTAGACAATGGTCCAAAGAACCTCCAAAAGGGTTTTGACACTGAGAGTAGCTATGTGTAATAGTAAAACCATGCTTGGAATGCCTGTCATTCTGGTCTTGTAGATGTGTGCTGTTTCTAATGTAATTTCAACTGCTGCTATACTCACTCTCAAGTAAATGTTTGTTTTACAATAAAACAAAAAAGGGTAATTAAAGGGAATACAAGATAAGAAAAAATGCCACAGGATTGACCTGCTACAATTTTGTATATGCTTAGATTTCTAAATTTCTGTGTAAAAGTGTGTAATAGTTTTTAAAATCACATTCTATAGGGTTTTATTAGAATATCAATCATTGATGGAATATACCAGTTCCATGTGAAGTCTAAGGCATTTAATATTCAGAAAGGCAGTGATGTTAAGCTCAAGTACCTATGTTATAGAGTAATAGCATCACTAAACTTCTCTTCTGGAGAGGTAAGAACTTAACTTTGCAGACCAAAAAAATTAGAGAAAAAGAAAGGTTACAAGGATAGTCAATATTTTGGCCCCAGGCCTTCAAGGTCAGCGAGGACTCCGGACATAAGAGAACCTGTACTGTAATATCCTATAACTCAGTGGTGTCTCAAACTTTCTGTTCAAGGAGATCATGGGGCCACAGAGGAAAGGGATCAACAATGTATGGTGTGCCTCAGGAAAGTCACTTAGAGAGAAAACATTCTCTCAGTCTTTCACAGAGAGCAAACTGGTCAAGCAATGACAGTAACTCATCCAGACGGCTGACACTGACAAAAGTTTTACAAAGCACTCTACATGGTTTCAAGGTAAATCCTGAGAGGATTTGACTGACCTTGCCAGATACAAAAGTTACATGGTTTGTTATATAGGTCTTGCTTCAACGGCTTTAACCACCCAGCAGAAAAGTTTAATTTAACCACAAGGCATAAAAAGTAAAGCCAGATTAGTATGCTGAGCTGTAAAAGGCTCAAGTTAACAGTTTGCAACATTGCCAGTTCTGCTGATAATCCACTACTATTATGGAATATTAGACTATACATACAACTAGTGTCTCTTAGTTCAATGAGAAGAAATATTTATACCAATAGTGTTCAGAAAAGTTATCATGTCTGTATATTCTACTCTAAACAACTACTATGAAGACAACAGTACACATTGTATTAATTATTGTGACTGTCCTATTAATGTGCTTTGAAATTGTCTCATTATTTATTAAAATAAAAACATTTAAAAAATAAAACAGTAGTTCCTAAAAGTACTGAGCTAATATGTTTTAAAGTATCCCTTCAGTTACTTTATTAACTATAAAGTTAACCTTATCTAAGTTATTCATGGAACATTTTAGAATATAGAAATTTAAGGTTAAATGAGAAGAAAGAAAAATTGACATGTCTGCTCTGGTGATTACTAAGTAAATTCAACTTGAATGCTTGCTTAGCCAAGAATCACTGAAAAGGGATTGAAAGCTCATGTATATGTATATGTATATGTATATGTATATGTATATGTATATGTATATGTATATGTATATGTATATGTATATAATTTCCTATGCATCACAAATGCATGCTAATACAAAAGAGAAGAAAAATGTCAGATTTGGGGCCCGGCGGGATGGCTCAGTGGTCTAAAATGCCTGCTTGGGAAAGCTTGGGCGGCTTCAGGGACCAGGGTTCGATCCCCGGCATCGCATGCTGCACCAGCCCTGCCCTTGGGGCGAGCTGAGCTGGCCATAAAAATGAGTGAATAAACAAACAAAGGTTCTGAAACAAGAAAAAAAAAAATAAATAAATAAAAATTAAAAAAAAAATGTCAGATTTACATTTATCTCTTTGATCCATTTTGAGTTGATTGTTGTGCAGAATGTGTTTATGGTTACCATTTCGGTCTCCTGTGTTCTGATGTGCTGTTCTCTGTCTCTGTGTACTGGGGAGGGGATGGCTTCTCTAGCATGTGCTGTTGCTGCTTTGTCAAGAATCAAATGGTTGTAACTGGGTGGGGTTTTTTTTGTATCCACTATTGTGCTCCATTGGTAAACCATACTTTTAAGAGGAGTGAGATGCTGTATTTGTTCCCTAGCACTACAAAATTGCATATATTTTCATATTTTTACTAGTTTGTCTAAAAGCTTTTATCCTATTACACTAAAAATATTCAGTAATATGTCCTTTCTCCATCCTAACCATTATTTTGCCTTTGTTACAAATGTATTTGCATTTTACAAGACATAAATACTATATTTTAATCACATCTAGATAATATTAATGTCAATATGTCAAATATAAATATGTAAAAATAAAAATTTAAATATTTGGGGCCACTAAAAAAATTAAATAAATAAAATAAAATGAACGCTCATACTCCCTCCCTTTTTTAGTGTGTCCTGAACTCTGTCTTTGCCTAACAAATCCTACTTGTGTCTCCTGTCTTGAAAATTCTTTCTGTGGTAAGTCAGCAAACCTGCTAAAGCTAGGTTGGGGAAAGTTGACATACAGTCCAGTAACTGTATCTTCCATGATGCTCACATAACAAAATCACTTAATAACAGCTCTCAAACATATCCTTGTCACTAAGCAACACATGGCTGCATAAAAGAAAGTCTGAGTTGGGCATGATGATGCACTCGTATAATCTTAGCACCTCGGGGGATCACTGTCAGTTCCAAAACTACACTGAGAAAAACTATCTCCAAAAAAGTGCATGATATGAGATTCTGAACAACTGTCTATAGCTTTTAATTGCTGGTTCACCATTCAGTTCAATGAATATGAATTAAAGGCTAACCCCTGTGCCAGAATACACAAAGCATAAATTAAAACACAAATACATGGGGTGTTACAAGCAGAATGTTATGGCAACGCAGAAGAAAGGGACCTTACTAGTTAACAGGGTAATATCTCTTAGTGGAAGTATCACCTATTTATTTTTGCTTGTTTTTTGAGCAGGATCTCACTAACCTTGCAATATGTAGAGTAGGTTTGCCTCAAACTCATAGCAATCTTCCCGCCTTAGCCTGTTGAGTGCTGGAATTATAGGTGTGCACCACCATCTCCAGGTAAAGGAGTTGACTAACCAGAGGATCAGGGCTCCTATTTCCTCTTCAATCTGTGCTCATTCTCATCTTATATATTCCATATTTTGGCTTTCAGGAAAATTTTACCTGAAGAAAATTTGCTATTAAAAACAAGGGAGTATTAGCTGGGTGTGGTGGCTCACACCTATAATTCCAGCCCTTGGGAGGCTGAGGCAGGAGGATCAGTGCGAGTTTAAGACCAGCCTGGGCTATAAAAGTGAGCTCAAGACCAGCCTCAACTACATAGGGAGACTCTGCCTCAAAAAGACAAACAAACAAATCAAGGGAGTACTGATTATTAGGATGCTCATTTCAATAAGACTGCATTTTTTTTGCATGCAGCACAGGGGACACAGGGTCTTACTATAAAGATTGGACTTATAGTGATCCTGTTTTTCAGTCTCCCAAACACTGGGATTACAGGCACATGCCACCACACCCAGTCTCTGTTGCCCTCTCAGGGCACTCTGGGGGTGGGGCTGGCACGGCACACCTGGGACTGAACCACAACCACTGTGCTCTGCCTAAACAAGGGCTTTAGTCCACTGGGCTATCAGGCCAGCCCTTGTTTTGAGATACAGTAAGTCCCTGACTTACAAACAAGCTCTTTTCCAGAATGTTCATCACTCAGAGTACTTTGTAAGTCAAACAGTGAATATTATACACCTTGACATAAAAACACAATGTAAAGGATAAAATATCCAAATACACAAAAATACTATAAATGTATAGTTACCTTAAAATGGTGGTACAGGATAGTACAACCACACAGCTACTTCTGTGATTTGTTTGATCTACCCATGTTCGTTCATAATGTGAGGTTCATTTCTGTGAAAGCCTGCAACTTCAGTGTTTCTAAGTTGGGATTTACTGTGCTGAAGACTGAAACCTGGATCTTTACATGCCAGGCAAGGACTCTGTCATTGAGCTATACCTTCAGGCTCCAGGTTTAACTTTCCAGGCACTGATCTAAGTGTGGGGATGTAGCAATGAAAAAGAGAGATCATCTCACTGGGTGTGTCGGTGCATAGCTATAATCCCAACAATCTGGGAGGATGAGGCAAGAATATTACAACTGCAAATCTAGCCTAAGTATGTAATTTAGAGACTTAGGAAGACCCTGTCTCAAATTTTTTTAAAAAAAGGCTGAGGATGCAGGCAAATATCCAGCATATATGAAAGAGGAGGAGAGAGGGTTAGAGAATATGAATCCTGTTCTTGTGGATATGGCATTTTAGTAACTGATACAGCATTTTAAGGTGACAACTGGGTGGGAGATTTACATCTCATTTATCCCTAAGAAATGAGTGAAATGAGTATGATAGCCATCATTTTATAAACACAGAAAACTGAAAGTAGAAAAATATTATTAACATGGCCCAAAATACAGAGACACTGATATGACAGAACTTGGACTGGAACTCAGTGAGGCCTGACTTGAAAATAATGCTTTTTCTATCAATATGTTTTTTTTCTCAAATAAAGGCAGCTAGAAAAAAGGGCATATCCTAATCACAGATCAATTCACAGGTAATACCAATATATATTACAGCACAAAGACTAATCAAGTTGTTAGTTCATTAGCGGTAGAATTACAATGTAACCATCTATGTCTTGGTTACAGAAACAATTCAGTAAATGCTTGTTATTCCACCTTCTCTACCTGTTATCAGGTACAGTCAGAAAGAAACTACAGTAAAAAAATTCTGGGACAGGATTATATGTAGGACTGTCTCAGCAACAAAAATACTGATGAGAAACCTCTCAACTGCAAAGGCTATGTGGCTTGAGGCCTAACTATAGAACAGACAGTCTGAAATTACTGCTGATGCAAGTATGGATCACTATACACTGTAGAATGCAATAACCATTTGGACGACACTGATGTGAGTCAAATTAAACCTCTCTTCCTTTAAAAAAAATAAAACTGATAATCTCAAAGCTAAAGAATATATGAAAAGTATATCAAAATCCATAGCCAATTCAGCAGAAAACTGATACAGTAGCCGCCCAATTGTAAGGATTTAAATTATTGTGTACATAGTTGAGCATTTGCTAAGAAATGCAGCAATGAAGCTGGATATAGTTACAATACTGTCTCAGTGTTCAGAACATACTACTAAGATCATTAAGATGCCAATTTTAATTTCTAAGCACTCAGTTTTAGTATACTTACTCTTACACTGATAAGGGCCAGCTCATATTTATAGATGAAACATTTTATCATAGGAAAGAACCCTAGGAAAAATCTAAAGATTTTTTAAAAATATACTGTGTCTTACCCAGGGGCTGGAAACTATACTTTCATACTAATTTTTGTAACCAATGAATACCGATGGAGACAATGTATCCAGTGGGCCTATGCTGAAATTGAAGTTACAAGGATAATAGGCAAGTCAGTTAGCTTCTTCATTTGTAAAATGGATATGTGGCTAATTCCTACCCAGTTATACGACTTATGAATTATTTTGTAAAAACCCTGGTACACAAGCTCTGAAAAAAGTTATGAAATAATTAATTTTCTCGGGGGCTGGGGAGATAGTTCTGTGGCACAAGTGCCTGCAGGGCAAGTGCAAGGTCGTGAATTCAAACCTTAGTCCTGAAAAAAGAAAGAGTTTGTTCTGTAGGGGTAGTTTATGCTATGTACTACTGACTGGAGGTCCCCATAACTCAAAAGACAATTATATATCAGAATAGGGCAATTATTTCCCCTTAAGTAAATCTTCAGGATTGAAAAGTCAGGATTAATGAAAGGTATCATTACAAATAAGAGAACAAGAATCGGCCAGGTGTGGTGGCACATGCCTGTAATCCCAGTACTTGGGAGGCTGAGGCAGGAGGATCAGTGCGAGTTCCAGACCAGCCTGGGCTACAAAAGTGAGTTCAAGGCCAGCCTGAACTGCATAGTAAGACCCTGTCTCAAAAAGACAAAAAATAAAATAAAATAAAAATAAAGTACTAGTGATTGAACCCAGGGCCTTGCTGAGCTACATTAAAAAAAAAAAAGGGGGAACAAGAATCTAAGTGAGCTTCTTGGTTATCCCACAAAAGGAGACCAAAGGCTGGGTGTGGTAGCACACACCAGTAATCCCAGCACTTGGGAAGCTGAGGCCGCACTATTGTGAATTGGAGATTAGCCTGGGCTACACAGTGAGCTCAAGGTCACCCTGAACTGCATAGTGAAACCCTGTCTCAAAAAAAGAGAGACAGGGGCTGGGGAGATAGCTCAGTAGAATAAACGCTTGCCTGGCAAGCGTAAGGGCCTGAGTTCAATCCCCAGTTCCGCAAAAAAAAAAAATAAAGAGAGACAAAAATTGTAGAGAAGCCAGGTGTGGTGGCGCACGGCTGTAATCCCAGCACTTGGGAAGCTGAGGCAGGAGGGTCAGTGTGAGTTTGAGACCAGCCTGGGCTACAAAAGTCAGCTCAAGGCCAACCTGAACTGCATAGCGAGACCCTGTCTCAAAAAGACAAAAAAAATTGTAGAGAAGACAATAATGAGAAATTTCTAAATCCTTGAATCAGGGGCAATGAATACTTTTTGAAAGTGGGTAGCTAACAAGAGAGAATGGAGGAAGCTTACAGAAATGTAATTTTTAAGCCAAATATTGACAAGTTGTTAAAAATATATACATAGACTATATTGGGGCTTAAATAGTAAATTAAGAACACAAATTTAAAAACAGACAAATTTAATTACATTTCTTTTTGTAGCTTTTTTCTCCTTGGATTTGAAACAGGAAGCATGCTGCCTATATATGTCAAGAGGTCAGTTAGGTCTTACATTTTGATATTACAATGTGCAACAGAGTTTAGTCAAATCCTCTCAAAGAGAGTAATTAATCTAACCTCATTTCATAATGGAAAACACCTGTTTAGAAATGTAGACATTTCCATCTGTCTCCCCCAACTACTCTGTGTTCCAGAGAAATATGTCAACAGTGCATGACCAGCACTCTTGACTGGGTCTGTATCTAACAGGTGAATAAAGCATGTTTACTAAACTAAAGTGAATAAGCCATGTGTCATGACACTTGCCCATTATCTCAGCACTTAGGAGGTTGAGGTAGGGTGGGTGCCATGAGTTCCATGTCAGCATGAACTACATAGTGAGACTCTGTCTCAAAAAATCAATAATACAGACACAGACATTTTCTTTTCCTTTTTTTTTTTTTTGGGCGGGACCAGGTTCAAACTCACAACCTTGCACTTGCCAGGTAGGCACTTGTGCCACAGAGCTATCTCCCCAAACCCAACATTTTCAAACACAAATTTTTGCATATTTTTGTATTTAAGGTAACTAGTTCTAAAATATTTGAAGAATATGATATCTCAATTATATCATGCTCTATTTTTTAGTACCAGAGCAAAGTAATTCAGTATCTCCACTGTAGCTCTTCTTTCAACCTTGAACATTTACAAAGGCTAACTGAACAAAGTTCATTAATTTCCATAAAACAAATCAGAGTCTTCTAGAATTCAAGACAACTCTACAATCCTAGGAATATAATTCTTGGTTTTATTTCATGGAATGCACTTCCAGCAAAGGAGAATCAGCCAATTCATCTTGTGCCAAATGAGTCTGGCAAAAGCATAGTTTTGCTAGGAATGGACAAATGCAACCACATACTAGTAAAGGTATTTTTTTACAACTCGGCTTTTATTCAAGGTATCTAGATGAGTTGTAAAGTCAACCAAACAAGACAAATATCTGAATCTTCACAAGGATGCTGAAACTGCAAGTTACCTAGATGCCAAACAAGTAATCTTTTTCAGTATCTTAAGTATGGTGTCTTAACTAAGCCAATCAATCTCCATCTAACAATAGGGGAGATTTCCATTACATGCACCTAATAATTCACTTAGTAAAGTATTCAAGTCTGGTGTAAATCACAATATTAATCACTAGTTCCTGACCTAATTCATTTTTCAGAAAGTTCAAAATGAATTTTTAAAAATGAAGCCTGAGGATGACAAGCAGCTATAAGCTTAGGTTCCTAGAAAGTCTGCCACAAATATAAGTTTTCTATGTCTAATAGTGATTCTACTACATACGCATTTAGTAGTCATACAACATTTACTTATTTTCACCAAGCAATATTAAAACTTTTAAGACCTGGCTGAAGGTACATTTCAGTGGCAAAGCATATGCCTGTCATGCACAAAGCCTTGGGTTCCACTTCCAGAATGGGGGTAGGGACACAAAAGGAATGCACATGCGTGCGCACGCATGCGCACGCGCGCGCGCGCGCGCACACACACACACACACACACACACACAGTGAGGAGAGCAAGAGAAAATCAGACAAGACTTGATGAGCCTCACCCCCCAGTTTGAGGCTTAGGGTGTCTCACATATTGCAATAAAGTTGTCAGCAACAGTTGCTATCATCTTAAGGCTTGACTGGGGATGAGTCTACTTCCAAGCATTCCCCTGGCTGTTGGCAGGATTCAGTTCCTTGTAGATTACTAGACTGAGTGCCTAATTCTTCCCTGGCTATTGGCTGGAAGCAGCCCTCTGGTTCTCATAATGTGAGCTTTTCTATTATGGAAGCTTAGAACATGGACACATTTACTTCATCAGAGTGATCAGCCAGGAGAGAGAAGTGAGAAGAGGGAGAAAACGGAGGGGTGGGAGGGTTGGGCACTAAGTGAGTGAGAGAGGGAGGACAAATAAAATGGAAGTCATAAGTTTTTATAATCTAATGTGGGAAATGACATTTTATTACTTTCATTGTAATCTGCTCCACAGAAAACATGTCACCTGGTCCAGCCCACATGCTAGAAGTGGGGAAGGGGTCACAATAAATGTGCATGTCAGGAGGGGGAATCATCAGGAACTACTATAGAAGATGTCTATTATAAATTACAAATGGCACTGGGTCACTGGGTCAAGAACATACCATGGAGTAGTACAGAGAGCAATAAATGAAGACCTTACTGCTAACCAAAAGGACACAGCCAGTGTTGCCAGAGGATCTAGAGTTTTAGGAGTAGTTGGAAAGTGACACATTTTTGCAACATTGCACTTATTTTATTTTATTGGTGGTACCAGGGATTGAAGTCAGGATCTTGTGCTTGCCAGGCAAGCACTTATTCTACTGAGCTATGTCCTCGGTCCCCATTTAACATTTTTTAAAAAGCTGTCAAAAAAAAAGCAATAAAGTCAACAAATTCATCAAAGAAATGTGTGCATTTGTTGTACATGACCTATGTGCTGTGTGCCAACTTTGCTACAGCTTTTAATTTCTTATGTGGTACAAATGAGAGGTACAACTGGGGCCCGGCAGGATGGCTCAGTGGTATAAAGCGCCTGCTTAGCAAAGCTTGGGCGGCTGCAGGGACCCCGGTGTAATCCCTGGCACCACATGCTGTGCCAGCCCTGCCCTCAAGGCAGGCTGAGCCAGCCATAAAAATAAATAAACAAACAAAAGTTCTGAAACAAGAAAAAAAACTAAAAAAAATAAAAATAAAAATTTCAAAAAAAAAAAAGAGAGGTACAAAAGGTTCAGTGTTTGCTATATAAATCCTAGATCTGCCACTTTTACTCATTCTGTCCCTGAGCCTATGACAAGGGCCAGAAAAAAAAGATCCTAGAGTCTTACTGTATTTTCTTGTCTCCAGTACTGAAAGTGAGCTCCTAGGGGGTAGAGTGTCATATTTTGTAACCCCGACCTCAACATTATCTTAATTCTCTACTTAATTTTTCTCCACAGTAGTTACTATACCACCCAAAATAGTACACATTTTCTCTTTCTTATTTACTATCATTCCCACTAAAAGATAAATTTCATAATAAATGTTTTATTCTACACTCCATCCTAAAAATCTTGAATTCTACCTAGCACATAATAGGAGCCTAAAACGCACTGGTTGAATGAATTATATTGGTTTTTTTTTGTTTTGAGACAGGGTCTTACTATGTAGTTAAGACTGGCCTTGAACTCACAATGTAGCCCGGGCTTTCCTCTAACTCATTGCAATTCTCCTGCTTCAGCATCCTGAGGCTGAGATTACAGGTGTGTGCTACCATGTCATGCCCATGGATTCTATTGTTTCACAGTACTTAGCAACGCATGCTTAGCACAGACTGGATACCTCAAAATGTTAACTGAACTAAAAAGCTAAGAAAAATGTAGTTTAATGAAACTAAAGAATAATGCATGGGCCTGGGGAGATAGCTCAGTAGAATAAGCGCTTGCCTGGCAAGAGCAAGGGCCTGAGTTTAATCCCTGGTTCTGCAAAAACAAAACAAAATAAAACAAAAAGAATAATGAATAGAACATGAAGAACACTGAAAATCTTCCTATGCTAAGCTTAAAGCATTAAATTAAAATGATCAATGTCCATTCCACTTGGCACACGAGATATTTTGGTTGGCTTGAAGATACATACTTTAGACAAGAACCAGTCATGGTGCATGCCTGTAATCATAGCACTCAAGAGGCTGGCTCAGGAGGATCTGTGCAAGTTTGAGACCAGCCTGTGGGCTACCAGTGAGGACAAGGCCAGTCCAAACACCACAGTGAGACCCTGTCTCAAAATAAAATGAAATAAAATAAAATAAAAGTATTTTAGACAGCTCATCACTCTGGGAGGCTGAAGCTGGGGGAGTATAAGATTGAGGTCTGCCTAGGCCACTTAAAAAGACTATCTCAAAATAGAAAAATAAGAAAGGCTCAAGAAAAAGTTTAATGTCAAGGGCCTAGTTTCAATACCTAGTACTTAAAAAGATATTTATGATTAAGGTAATAGAGCCAACAAGGTCTTGATTGCTGAGAAGGACCAAGAAAATAGAAAAGATGGTTTGAGGGCAACACAAAAAGCAGCAAGTCTACCCTGGGCAGCCTCAAGCTTGCAAAAGTGAAAGACTTTGCTTTGAGAAGAAATCTTGGGGGCCCAGCAGGATGGCTCAGTGGTCTAAAGTGCCTGCTTAGGAAAGCTTAGGCGGCTGCAGGGACCACAGTTCGATCCCTGGCACCACATGCTGAGCCAGCCCTGCCCTCAGGGCAGGCTGAGCCGGCCATAAAAATATATAAAAATAAATAAAAGTTCTGAAACAAGAAAAAAATAAATTAAAATAAATAAATAAATAAATAAATAAATAAATAAGAAATCCTGAAGCATCATGTTCTAGAATGATGATATTCTTGGGAATTTGTCCCTTAGAATTGGATTCAGTGTTCAGTAATTCAGGCACTAGACTCCTATAGCCAAGAAAGGGAATCCTGGCTACTGCTCCAGCTCGTAGCAAACATTGGCAGTACCCATGTGATTTTAGGTGCACATAAAGTGCAAAAGTTGTAGGGTCATGAAGGCTTCAACTTATTTCAGAAGAGTGAATGGGAGGCCAGGAAATGTGCCCCTGAGAGGGCAATGTGTGATGCTGTAAGGGCTAAGCCAAAGGCATAGCAGAGACCCCATAAGTTTAGAGAAGCTAGAAATGTGCATTGTGTGAGGAAAACTAAAAGGAGTGAGCAGGGCAGGCCCAAATGAGACGCTATGTGAGTTACAACCACCAGCAGTGCCACAGCAGTGCAGTCATACAAGCCCTGTGGTGTTCACATCTTGCCAAATTGCCTCAGATGTTGCAAATGGAACTATAGGACTTAATGCTTACCCTGCTGGATTTTGGACTTGGTTTGGTCCCATTAATTTGTATTCTTTGTAACATTTGGAATGCAAATGCCTATCTCATGCCATTGAATGTTCGAAGTGTATAACTTTCTTCTCATTTGTACAGGGAAACGCAAGTAAGTTTGTCTTAAATCTCAGAGGAATCTTTTGACAGAATTTTCAACAATACTAAAATGTTGAAATTGTTTACACTCTGGCAGCTCTTGTTGATGAACTAATTGCTGTTTGCATAAAAATACCGAACAACTCAGTGACAGACAAAGAAATTGAGGCAATAGTAAAAAAAAAAAAAAAACTTGTCAACTAAGAAAATTAAAACTCAGGACTCAATGGACTTACAGTTGAACTTTACAGGAACTTCAGTATCTTATAGAAATACTTGTTAAACTTTTTAATAAAATTACGAAAGAAGATATACTGTTAAACTCATTCCTACATGCTAGTATTACTCTCATACCAAAACCAGATGGACTTAAAAAAAAAAAAAAAAAAAAGAGAAAACTCCAAGTCATTCTCTTTAGCAAACATTGACATAAAAATTCTGAAGACACTGGTAAACAGGGCTGGCTGGCTGTTGCAGTACAGGTGGCCTGCTTCTAGGGTCTATGCTAAGTACAAGCAGTACTGGCAGCATAGCAGAGTTCCTTCAAGATGAGAAGGCAGAGGCACCCCTAGAAAGAGAACCTCCATGTGCAATCACCAGAGCAGCCTGCCAGGCCTTGAAATAGCAGTGGCACCTCTAACCACATGGGGAATGGGTTAGGAGCTGCGCTGGGCCCAGGCCAGTATGGCTCAAGGTGACAGGTGAGGAGATTATCCTGTGCATGTGAGCAACTGGTCGCTCTACCACTTGTCCTGCCTAGACATCTAAATGGGCATTGAGTTCTCCTATATCCTGTTATTGTCCCTCTGGACCTGGAACCTGAACACCCTAGTGGATTAGAGATGGGTGATCATCTAGGGGATGGTCATGTACCTGGACCAGGGAAAGAAGAATATGATGTGCTGGCTGTAGCTGCCTTGCCACCTATGGCCAAGCTGAGGGTCTTTCGTACCTCCAAAAATGGCTGTCTCTCCTCTCATGCCACCATCCAGATTTCCCTGGGCTTGCTCACCTGTAGATGCTGGCAGTAACCTTTGGTATGTGAACTAATTCTTAGTCCCCACTGGAATTCTCTAGTGTTTCTGAAGAGGATGTACATGGGCATGCATCGCCCTCGGGACATTATTGCTGGAATCCAATATACACTTTAATTGTAGCTGTATTCTGACTTTAAACCTGATTGACAATTTAAGCCAAACTCATAAATATGCTCCATCGGTTACTATGGGCTTCATTTACTTCTGGGGGATCTTTTCCTTCATTCTTGACAGCTACGATATATCCTTAGGTGACACAATAGAGATTCTAGAAAGAGGTGCTAGAATTGCATGAGGATCTTTTTTTTTTTTTTTTTTTTTTGGTGGGACGGGGGTTCAAACTCACGACCTTGCACTTGCCCAGCAGGCACTTGTGCCTCGGAGCCATCTCCCCAGCTCCTGCATGAGGATCTTACGTTACTTAAAATGTACGTCTAATATTATATCCTTCTCCAAACATTTTACCTTTCTCTATGTCTCCCATGTTTCTGACTGTGTTTGGTAAAGTTATATTGTAAGTCTTCATATGAATAGCACATTTAATAATAGCCAAGGAAATGACAAAAAGGATTATTTTTTCATTAACCTGTAAAATCTTTACAATGTGTGGTAACATTTAAAAAGGAAGACAGGGGCCTGGCGGGATGGCTCAGTGGTCTAAAGCGCCTGCTTGGGAAAGCTTGGGCGGCTTCAGGGACCGCGGTTCGATCCCCGGCACCACATGCTGCGCCAGCCCTGCTCCTAGGGCAGGCTGAGCCGGCCATAAAAATGAGTGAATAAACAAAGGTTCTGAAACAAGAAAAAATCAAATCAAATCAAATCAAATAAATTTAAAAAGCAAGACAGCATATAAAAGTTAGAGTTCCTTATCAGTACATTACCAATAGAATGGTTGATTTCTTTCACATTATTATTTCCTTTTTTATTTATTATTTTTATTCTTGTTTCAGAACCATTGTTTGTTTATTCAGTCATTTTTATGGCCGGCTCAGCCCACCCTGAGGGCAGGGCTGATGCAGCATGTGGTGCCAGGGATCGAACCACGGCCCCTGAAGCCACCCAAGCTTCCCCAAGCAGGAGCTTTAGACCACTGAGCCATCCCACAGGGGCCCGATATTTTTTTTTATTTCCTACATACTTTTGATCATTGGTCCTGTAGCTCTTGATATGGGAAATGTCGTTTTTAACCACTTAACAGTTTACTCCAGCTATCACTCAGGCAGTGCATCTGTTTATGTACTGACAATCCTGAGTGTATATTGGGGAGGTGGCATTTCAACTGTTTTTTAATAAGTAATTAATTAAGTATAAGGTCTTGCTACGCAGCTCAGACTCACAGTGATCCTCCTGTCTCAATCTCCCGTGCTGGGATTACAGGTGTGTACCACCATGCCCAATTTTGGTGGCCAGGATGGCATGCCTGGGGCTCAGGTGGTAGCACAGCATGCAGTACCAGGGATCAAACTCAGGTCCTTGCACTTGCCAGGCAGGCACTTAGATCACTGAGCTATCTCCTGAGCCCAGTTGATTTTTTTTTAACTGAACAAAAATAAAACAAAATTTCAAAACAAAGTACTAATAACAGCAGTTAATACATTATATACTATTATCTTTATTTTTTTTTTTTGACTTTTTATTTTTTTTTTTATTTTTTATTTTTTATTTTTTTTTCCAATTCTTTTATTGTTTAAATTTAACAATGGTTATATTACATATTTTCATCATTGGATCAGTTTAGAT